>CAUYQU010022140.1:0-67118 GCA_963574635.1 Cheracebus regulus | reverse complement strand
TCAGGATGGAGTTCTGAATAAGAGGCTTCCATGCTGTGCTGAAGTGGGTGGTCTTATGAGCAGAAACACTTTGCTAAGGCTGTGAGAGAGAAACGGAAGGAAGCATAGCAGGGCAAAAGGAGGAAAGAGACCAGAGCAAGCCTAAAGCTAAAGAGTTGTGAGGGCTGGAACCTGGGTCATTTAGGGATTTTTTTTTTTAAGTGGGTCCCTCATAATGTTTCTGGAAGAGCATGTAACTTGGCAGACAGAACTCATATACTTGTAAATTACAAGGCAATGAATAACTACATAGCTGAGCTAGAAGAAGGGTGACTTCTGCTAGAGACTGGCTATGTAACTCTCTATTTCAAAATGCCTATTGGTTCATTTGCAGGACTCGGCAAAAAATAAAGACAATAGTACATCAAACTTAATATTTTGGATGAAGCCAATTTTCTTGCCGAAGGACACTCATGAGATCAGTAGCAGCTGCCTCTATGTTGATCATCTAAGGTCATAGAGGTACCATATTCTCAACTTCTTCCTATAAATTTCAGTTTTTAAGTTACTGAGTTAAAAGCAGTAAGCATTTAAACCACTTTTAGCAACTATCCTATACTGTTTATCAAAAGAGCTGTATTAATTTACTATACCACCAACAGGGTATATGTATACTAGATTCACCATGACCTGCAATATGTTTAGCAAAAGTAAGTTACTGAATTAACAATTTATGATTTAGTATATTTAAAACAGTACCTTAACAATGGTTGTACGTGCATTCAACAAATATTCAGCAAACAATTATTAAGCACTTGTACTTTGATTCATGGAGTTATCTTTTCAGGCTGGCACAAAGCCACTAAAAAGGTCCATTTGAATCAAGCATCATTACTGATTTGATAATTTCTCCCTTTCCTTAATCCCCCATAGGAATCAACATATATATGTGTGTATGTATACATACGTATGAATACAGTCATTGAGTTCCTTTGACTCTCTCTTTCAAAGGCCTCTTACATCTGTCCTGCTGTTTTTATTCCTACTACCATCAGCATCGTTCATAGTGCAGAAAACTTAAGTCTGTGCTACTGAAAATGTCTTCACAGGTCTCTCTGCCTTCAGTCTTCAATAATCACGACTCATTTATTGAGCACCTACTATGAGCCAAGCTGACTGCTGGGTCATTCATAGACATTATCTCCCACAACAACCCCATGAGGCAGATATTAAATCCACTTTACAGTTGAGGAAACTGAAAGACATTAAAATTAAGATAATCACTGAATTTATACAACCAGTAATTGGAAGAGCAGATATTTTAACCTGAGTCTGACTGAGTCCCGAATCTGTGTGTCCTCAGTGAAACATTTCTCTAATTTTTCCTCTAACCCATTCTAAACATCCCTGTACTTGTTATTAAGTCATTGCCTCTTAGCTTCAAGCCCCTGCCGTGATACCCGCTTTGTGAGGCTCAGCTGGGACTCTGCAAAACACATCGTGCTTTGTCAGTTAGCTCCGTGTTGGGCTCTGCCAACAGGGGGCGCTGGAGGCAGAGCTCAAGGCCGGAGGAGGGAGAACAAAGTCCTTAAAGCAGCCCAGGTCTTTGCTATTGTAAACAGTGCTGCAATGAACATTCGTGTGCACGTGTCCTTATAGTAGAACGATTTATAATCCTGCATGGATGCACCTGGAAACCATCATTCTCAGCAAACTGATGCAAGAACAGAAAATCAAACACCGCATGTTCTCACTCATAGGTGGGTGATGAACAATGAGAACACATGGACACAGGGAGGGGAGCATCACACACTGGGGTCTGTCGGAGGCGGGGAAATCGGGGAGGGACAGCGAGGGGTAGGGAGTAGGGGAGAGAGAGCATGGGGAGAAATTAGGTGATGGGGAGGAAGGCAGCAAATCACACTGCCATGTGTGTACCTATGCCACAATCTTGCATGTTCTTCACATGTACCCCAAAACCTAAAATGCAATTTAAAAAAAAAACTCATCACTTCCGAAAAAAAAATGTTATTGGGAATTTTTGGTATTTGTTTTTGCTAAAAACTAAAGAATTACAATATTAAAAGTAAAACTTTACACTCTGTATTCTGTACTGGAAAAAAAGTAAAATAATCTACAATCCCAATACCTAGGCATAACCACTCTTAACTATTGGCGTTTTATGGTTGTAACTGTACAATTTGACTTTTGCATTATTTATTTAACAATATACTATGAGTATTTCCAAGGTAATTAAAATGCATCATGGACCTTATTTTAATGTCTGCATAATTATCCTATGATCTATATAACACCCTTTTGCTGGTATATGTTAGCTTCTTTCTAAAAATTTGCTATGATAAATAGTGCTGGCATGGCAGATATTGGGGATAAAGTGCCATGATGTTGGCAACTGACTTGCAAATATAGCAGAATGCTATCAATAGTTGAATCTAGGTGGATGGTATATGGGAGTTCATGGTACTTTTCTTTCAACTTTTTTGTATATTTGAAATTTGTAATAATAAAACATTGGAAATGGTAGTGCAGTGATGGATGCTTTTGTATGTATAAAAAATGTAATCCTTTTTCTGACATAGAACCATTGGGTGAAAAAGGTATGAATATCTTGAAGGTTCCTAATACACATTCCCAAATTGCTCTCTTGAAGATTTACATCAATGTGTTCATCTCATCTCCTCCCATTCCATCCATACCATCATTGAATGATACTGCTTTCTATCCACATTTGCTAGTTTGACAGGAAAAACAGCATGTCATTGGATTTCTTTAGTTACTGAAACATTTGACCACTTTTTTCTTATTTTCATTAGCTCTTTGTATTTCTTTCTTGTGATCATAATCTTGACCTATTTTTCTATTGAAGCTTTAGTGTTTTCTCATGTCCCTGGATGAATTGTTTTGATTTGATGTTTATTTTTTCTGAGTAGCACACAAATATGATTTAATATCTAAAGATTTGTAATGTCAAAGAGTAGCTCTTGTTTCACCCCTTCACATCACCAGAGATGACCTCTTTAAGGAAGAGTTTTTTTCTAGCGTTTTCTCTAAACAATATGCTTTCTTTTTGCCCTTTTCAAATTTATTACAATATCACTTACATACAATAAATGTCTCATATTTTAACCATACAGTTCAATACATTTTTAAATGTGGTAAAAACACATATAAAAATTACCCACCTAACCATTTGTAAGTGTACAATTCAGTAGTGTTAACTGTATTTACATTGTTGTGCAATAGGCCTCTAGAACTTTTTCAGCTTGCAGAACTGAATCTCTAGACCCATTGCATAACTCTCCATTTCTCCTCCCTCAACCCCTGGCAACCACAAATGAAGTAGTATTTCTCTTTTTGTGACTGTCTTGTTTCACTTAGAATATGTAAACTTGTTCTCTGTTTTCATCCATGTTGTACATGTGGCAGGATTTCCTTCTTTAAGACTGCATTATACACATACACACACCACACCACACCACATATATACTCTCTCTCTATATATGTATATGTATATTTACACACAGACACACACACACACCATACCACATTTTCTTTATCCATTCACTCACTGATGGACATTTTGGTTATTTCTACACTTTTTTTTTTAGACAGATCTTGCTCTGTCCTCCAGGCTGGAGTGCAGTGGAACGATCTCAACTCACTGCAACCTCTACCACCCAAGTTCCTCCACTTCAGCCTCCTGAGTAGCTGGGATTATAGGCATACGCCTCCACGCCCAGTGTATTTGCATTTTTTCGTAGAGACAGGGTTTTGCCATATTGGCCAGGCTGGCCTTGAACTCCTGACCTCAAGTGATCTGCCTGCCTTGTCCTCCCAAAGTGCTGGGATTAGAGGTGTAAGCCACCACACCTGGCCATTTCTACCTTTTTGTTATTGTAGATAATGCAGCAATAAACATGTGCATGAAAATCTGTCTTCAAAATCCTGCTTCTAATTTTTTTTGGATATGTACCCAGAAGTGGAATTGCTTATTTATATGGTCATTCAATTTTTATTTTTTGAGAAATTTTGATATGATCTAAGTAATATATTTTTTTCTCTTTTTGCTCAGAGTATGATAGAATAAGCAATATGTTTTTACAGATATTTCTTGCTCACTTCTGTCTCAGTCGTATAGACATTATGTATTAGTGTTATACTCTGGAAGATAACCATATTATACTTCTCTGCCATCTCAATTTCCCCTTTCTATTGTCTGTCAATTATATTTATATCCCAAGTTTTGGTTAAATGCTATTTAATGTTTATATTTTTATGACTATACAACCATTATTTGTTTAATCTCCTTTCCTGTGTAACTTTTTGCTTTTTCCTGGAGTTGATTGCACTACTTTTTATTCCCTTGGTTATTTATGTACTTATCATTAATTTATAAGAGATTCTTTTACAAAACTATGAAGTTCCCCTGAGTGTAGTCAAATACTTCAGGTAACCTGAAGTCACCCAGGCTGGAGTGCAGTGGTGATATCTCAGCTCACTGCAACCTCCACTTCCTAGGTTCAAGCAATTCTCCTGCCTCATCCTCCCAAGTAGCTGGGATTACAGGTGCCTGCCACCACACCTGGCTAATTTTTGTATTTTTAGTAGAGATGGGGTTTCACCATATTGGCCAGGCTGGTCTTGAACTCCTGACCTCAAGTGATCTTCCCACCTCAACCTCTCAAAGTGCTGGGATTACAGGCATGAGCCACCATGCCTGCCTGAAATAGAAATTTATTTGGCTTCCAGTTCAAGAGGCTGGAAAGCCCAAGAACGTGGCGCCAGCATCTGGTGAGGACTTTGTTCTGTGTTATCCTATAACAGAAGGGCAAACCATCTCGTGAGACAGAGAGAGGAAACTCATCCTTTTATCAGAACCCACTCCCAAGATACTAGCACTAATCCATTTATGAGGGTAGAGCCCTCATGACCAAATCACTTTTTAAAGGCCTACCTCTTAATACTGTTACAGTGGAGATTAAGTTTCAACATGAATTTTGGAGGGGACAGTAAAACCATAGTAAGAGCAAAAAGACTGATTACCTGTTATATTCTCAGGTAATAAAGACTCTGTAGGGGTTGAATGGAGGAATAAGACTCAAAAGGAAACAAATACAAACACGCAACTATAAATACAGAACTATAGATGTGACTATAGTATGTATGCAAGGAACAGTGGTGATACAGAAGAAGAAATAATCAGCTCTTTCTGGGAAGCCTTTCCTTCTAAAATACACTAATAATGATAATGATAATGGCAGTAACAGTGGCTAACATTTGGTACATGTGCTATTCAATCCCTGTTTAAGACCAAAGATTTCCTCTGGTTAAAAAATGATGACCTTTTCTGAAATAACAGAATTGTATTATTTTGGGGAAAATGAGTCATCTGTCAGTAGTGTTAGAAGCATCAGCACAGGTTGACAAGTGGTATTTTGAATGTCTTTGTTTCTCCTTCAGCCTTGATTCATCTTCTAAAATGAGGCAAAGATACAGCTTTATTAAGTTATGTCCTTGTGCTGAGCAATATGTATATCATTTGTGTGGAAAGGGATGTATGATGCACATTTTTATGTAAGTTGCATATCTGGCAAAAGTTTTTCTAGAAGGACGCACAACATAGTGTGGGGACATTCCAGAGGGGGGATGGGCTATGCAATTATGTGTAAGTTGGAGGGGAGCTAAAAAGCTCACTTGCAGCCTGTGGCTGGTGTGTCACCAGGTCAGAGCTGGATGGGTCCAACTCCGCCTCTTCATCACTCTCACCTTTCTCTCCCTTCTTCTGGAGCAGTGGTCACAGCCTGGACTAGACCCAGGGCTAGTGATCTCCAAGTTAGCTTTGGGGCTGTCAACAGGGTCCAGGATTGAAGAGAAAAATCAGACAGACATGAATCAATCTGACAGCAAAACGGGTTCGTCAAAACCAGTAAGTCAGGAGCAATTAAAATCAAGGTCTCAACTGCATGTGAAGGCAGAAATCCAAGCAAGTGTCAAAACCAAGGAGAAGCAGCAGCATGCATACCTCAGAAGGTGTTTATGGAGTATCTTCTGTAATAATGATAACCAGCATATATGGAACATCAGTTAAGGGCTGGGCACTGTGCTAAGGGGTTTAGAATATGTGTTCATTCATTTAATCCTCCCAACAATTTTATGAAGTTGACACTATTCTAAGCCCCGTTTTATTAATGCAAAAACTGAGGCTTAGAGAGATCTAGTGATTTTCCCAAAGCCATACTGCCGGTAGGTATTGGTGATAGGTTGTAAATCCTGGTATTCCGGCTCTGGAGGTAGGAACTGTACCAAAGACAGTGATAAAATGCTCATTAAATGAACTGGTTACTACTAATAAACATGTAATTATGAACTGAGATAAGAAGTCTGAAGAGAAGAAATACAGCTTGTAACTAAGATAATTGAGTTTTCTAGGGAAAAGACTGGGGGAAGAAGAGTCAGGGAAGGAGGAGTTCCAGGTAGAGAAAATAGCACGTGTAAAGTTCCTGTGGCAAAGGGAAAATGCTGGATTTAATAAAAGTCACTCCAGCAAGTGCTGGCTGCCTTAGGAGACAGCGTGAACTAGTAACAGAACCTCTTTGAGGTTTGTAGAGGTTGATTAACACTTGGTAATTGCCATCGCATCCAGGATTTGGGATAGAGAAGTACCCTCACGGGAAAGCCTCAGGCTTCTTGTGAGGATTGAATGTGCTCGTGTGTATCAGCGTGTAGCACTGTGCTGGTCCACGGACTGGTACATATTACTCTTCCTCTTTCAGACCTTCATTCTTCCCTTCTGCTACATTTCTGATTCTGTGACAGAGTCAGAAGTAAACAAATATGCCCAGGTTGCACAAAGAACTGAGAAGTGAGGGCTGCAGTTCTTCCGTACTCTTTGTAAGGAGGCCTCTCTTTGTTCTCCCTCTTCCCTCCTCCCTCTGTCTAGAATGACTCACCATAACAAAGAGGCAGACTACTGAAGTGCATTTGGCCAAGGCCAGTAGCACATTATGTTGCAGGGTTTATTGGCTTTCCCTACTCTGGGCATTCAAAAGCAATTCAAATAAGAGATGAACTGGGTGCCAGGATCCATTGATCTGTGCCTGTTAGAACTGAGGTGGTTGTCAGCTGTGTCCCCATTTGGCACTCTCGATCCACACTCTGCCAGAGAGGTGTTGGAGGGTGCCCACTGTGAGTGTGATGGAGCACTGGCTGTCTGGCTGGCCCAGGCTTTGTCTGTCTGGGTCTCTGCACAGTGGCGTGGCCTCCATTGACCACAGAATTGCCGAACTCAGATAGTCCAGCTCTGGAGTTACAACTGTTTTATTTCTGTGAGTAAAAGATTAATCATTTAATAATCAGAGGACAATTGGTTATTCAGGAACATCTTGTACACATTACAGGGATTAGTCCTTGATCCTCAGAAAGACAGGCACCAGACATTCAGAGAATGTTGAAGACTTAAATCAGGAACTGCAGTGGAAAGGAGGAGGAGGATGTTAGTAACATTTCTGGAAGGTCCTTCCAAAACTTCCTCTAAATTGGACTGGCTTTGTAGAGCTTAGGGTTGCTACAGCAGAGCTATTTCTTTACTTATAACAAATCCTAAACACTTGAAAATCACCTGACATGGCCCAGCTCTGTGGGTCCTAGGATCCCTGAAGAAAAGAATGCCACTGGGGTTCCCAAAGGAGTAGGGACAGATGTTGACCACTGGTCACCTCCGGGGAAGGGGGGCAGGGGAACCTCCAAACATCCTGAGGCTTGTGCAAGGCATGATGGGAGCAGAGGAAAAGCTACCCACATTTGTCTGGGCAGTGGGAGAAAGCCTCAGAAAGCTATCTGGTCTTTATAGCCTTCTTCAACAGGGCCTTGCCTAAGTCTCCCACTTGAAAGATAATTTGTTTACAGTGTGTTATTGTTTAAGATGTCCTTTCTCTGCCTCCATAGGTGTCACCACTACTATGTGTCCTCACCAGACAGAGGCTTCTGACTGGGCTCCTGGCTTAGGAGTAATGGTTGATTGAGTTCTTCCCAGGTGCCAGCCACTGCCCTAAGTAAGCCCTTTCTCATTCAATCTTAGAACAACCCCACAAAGAAACCAGTATTCCTTCCCCACTTTGTAGATGTGAAATCTGAGACTTGAAGGGATTCAGTGGATTTCCTAAAGTTCCATAGTTAGAGACAGAACCAGGGTGGTTAAATGGGCAGTCTGATGGTAGAGATGTTGCTGTAAACCAGGGTGGGGCAGCCAACTATGGCCCCTGGGCAAATCTGGCCCACTGCTTGTTTTTGTAAATAAAGTTTTATTGAAACATAACCTTGCCCATTTTTTTGCTATCCTCTATGACTGCTCTTATGCTAAAAAAGCAGACTTGGGTAATTGTGACAGAGACCTTATGGCCCACAAAGGCCATATTTATTATCTGACTCTGCAAAAAAAAATTGCCAAATCCTGCTCTCAATCACTACTCAAAACAAACAAACAAAAAAAACAAAAACCCTCTTCAAATTAAATCAGATTTCCCGAGAGGACACAGACTGCCTAATTTATTCCTGCCATCCTCTCAGCCTCTAACCTAGGAGATTCCATTATCGATGGTTCCACCTCAACAAATTTTAAAATGCTTAAATAGATTAAAACTGTTTTTAAACAATCCTGAACCTTCTTCTAAAAATGTAAAAATCCAGGCAAAAATAATATTTGCTGCAACCTTCATTAAGCAAGACAAATCCCAGAGGTCAAGATTGATGGCTCCAACAGTGTGACCAGGACAACTCTAAATTAAAGTGCATGCTACATCTGTAGCAATCTTTTTTTAAAATGTGTTGTTTCTGTGAGCAGCTCTGCAATGAGCTGCTAGGAAGTAAAAAAAAAAAAAAGACAATATATCTTTCAGTACTTTGGAAACTAAAAAGTACACATAAGCAAAACCTCAAGGAGACAAGAATAAAGAAGAAAAGCCTACACTAAGTCCCTGGCATCTTGCAGGCAGCCCAGGAAAAAGAAGCAAAGGATGAGAGATGCGGTGGACGCCCCTCTCCAACAGTGAGGAGGGGACGCGGCTGCTGGGCTCTCAGTCGTACTGGCGAAAGGTTGCCCATTTCTGAGTGAGGCCTCAGAGCCAGGTGAGACCACATTCCAACCCCACCCAGTGTTTCCCATGGGGCTTGTCCAATTTGGGGTCATGAGGGCTGCAGTGGTATAGGAAGGACGCTGGACTAATATAGGAGATCTGGGATCACTTCCTAGCTGTTTGATCCCCTAGTGACTTCCCGGCTGTGTCACCTGGCTACCTGTGCTGGAGCCTGACACAGCAAGTGAGTGAATGAGTGTCAGTGAGTGTGGGATGGGCCACTAGTACTAAAGCCAGATAGATCTGTATTTAAATCTCAGCTCAGCCTTTACTAGCGCCCCTGTCTTGTACAGTAATTTATAAATTAGGTTAAACATTCTCTAAAGGCAGGACTGAAGCTTATTCATCCTTGTATTCCCCTACCTAGGAAACAGCAGGTACTCAGTGTAGAATAAATGAACCCTTTTCAATCTTGGGTGTTACTATGAACATGAAATGAGAAAATTAATATCAAGCCCAAGCATTTAGTAAGTGTCAGTAAGTGTAAATGATGACTACTGTGGGACTAACGTTAGTGATGTAAAATCAGCTTTTCTGTGCCTCAATTTTCTTCACTATAAAGTGGAATAATAATTGCTTTATAGGATCACATGTTTGTAGGCAATTAGGATAAAATGAATACAAAGCATTTTTTCCTCTCATGGAAGTTTTTACCTATCTCTATTTTAGCGCTTGTTATGCTGAATTACCTTTCGATTGTTCTCTCACTCAGCGCAATTGCTGGAAAACAGTAGGTGCTCAATAAATGTATGCCACATTAATAGCCTTTCAGTACATATAGAATAGCATAATCATGAAAAATGACACTATGCAAAGATAACTATCAATTTTGAAGGCAGTGAACATTCTAGTAATGCATAAAGAATCTTTCTAAATAGAAAGCAAGTTTACAAACTGTGCATTTAATGCCAGTGCATAAATGCATTAATACTGTCTTGTCCTTGCCAATTTCTGGGGGATTTCCCATCTATAGAGTCAGCATTTCAGATCCGTGTGCCTTATAGATTGCGGTTCACATCTTTCCTGAAGTGGAAAATGATTTTTGGTTTTTGTCCAAGATTCTTACATCTTTAGTTTTATTTAAATGGTTTCTAATTTGGTTTATTTCATAAATTACATTAGTATACTGATCTTCCAGGTTATAAATAAAGGTGCTTCCCTCACAAAAGCCTACTAAGTACTTCAAAGCAGTTAAGACATTTCCATCCATCACCCATCACCTTCTCTTACTTTCAACTGGTCATCCAGTCCCATGATTTTTTTTTTTTTTTTTTTTTTTTTGAGATGGAGTTTCACTGTTGTTGCCCAGGCTGGAGTGTGATGGCGTAGTCTTGGCTCACTGCTACCTCTGCCTCCCAGGTTCAAGTGATTCTCCCTGCCTTAGCCTCCTGAGTTGCTGAGATTATAGATGCCCATGACTACACCAGGCTAATTTTTATATTTTTAGTAGAGACGGGGTTTCACCATGTTGGCCAGGCTGGTCTTGAACTACTGACCTCAGGTGATCTGCTTGCCGCGGCCTCCCAAAGTGCTGGGATTACAGGCATGAGCCACCGCGCCCCGTCCATGATATTATTTTATCTGAGCCAAATATGAGCAAACATTTCAAGAATCTTTATGAAACTTAACACGGAGATAATTTACTGCATTTGTAAATTTTGCTAAAAAAATAATTAGGGTGTGGTGGTTCACACCTGCAATCCCAGCACTTTGGGACGCAGAGGCAGGTGGATGATCCAAGAACAAGAATTCGAGACCAGCCTGGCCAACATGGTGAAACCCCGTCTCTACTAAAAATACAAAAAAAAAATTAGCCGGGCAGTGGTGGCACACACCTGTATTCCCAGCTACTGAGGAGTCTGAGCTGGGATAATTGCTTTAGCCTGGGAGATGGAGTTTGTGGTGAACTGAGATCGCACCATTCCACTCCAGTCTGGGCAACAGAATGAGACCCTGTCTCTAAAAATAAAATAAAATAATTAAGGCCATCTCAGCTACAGTAAAATGTGGACATTGTGAATGAATAAGACTTACAGGCAGCCTAGTAGAAAATGACACACATGCTCAGGTATTGATTAGCACAGAGCTAGCGAGTACCAAGGCAGTGCTTCTTGCCTCATTGTTGGCAGACATGGCAACCAAACTGCACCAAAGTCCTGAATCTTTTTCTATGTGATGTGACACAAACGACTCCTATGCAGCAACATGCAAGTCCTGTTGCCTTCTCTGCAGCTCTGTTCTTCTTACCCACTCCTGAAAGCACTTCCAAATGCAAGGGAGCTAGATAGCCGTTCAACTGGGAGAACCTGGAAACCACACTAATTTTCAAGTCAGGTATTGGCAATACTAGCACACACTAGTAACAAGCTGATAGTAATTAGTTATAATTACTATAATCCATCTTTCCATCTTGCAACTGATTGCAACACATCAGTGTGTTATAACTTTTTAAGAATCTTCCAGAAATGTTAAGATAATTGAATAGAATAGATAGGCATTGCTATGATCTGAATATTTGTGTCCCTCCCAAATTTATATGTTGGAATCCTAACAGCCAAGGTGATGGTAACTAGGAGGTGGGGCCTTTTGAGAGGCAATTAGGCCGCCAGGGCAGAGCCCCCGTGAATGGGATTGGTGCCCCTATAACAGGCCCCGGAGAGCTCTTTCACTTCTCCCACCCTGTGAGGACATGTTGAGAAGGTGCCAACTGTGAACCAAGAAGAGAGCTCACACCAGATACTGAGTCTACTGAGGCTTCGTCTTGGACTTCCAAGCCTTCAGAACTGTAAGAAACACATTTCTGTTGTTTATAAGCTACCTGTTTATCGTATTTTGTTATAGCAGCCTACATAGACTAAGGCACCCAGAGTGCTCAGCCTGCTACCAGGCTGTTTTGTCTGGAGGGTAGATGTTTATTTTCCCTGGTAAGCTTGATTGTTTTAACCCAGAGTGTAGCTTAAATTAATGATTTTAAAAATCCATCTGCCCTGCATTTTGCTATGCAATCCAACTCCGCTAGTCGACTTAGCACACTTTTAGTTGGGTTATTAGAATCATCCTAACAAATGAAATGGAGTCACAAATTTAGCTTGCTCTATAACCTGACTTTAAAGGTAAAAATCATAATTTTAAAATTCTGTTGGTTAGCTCCTATGTAATAGCCTGCCCCCAAATTTAGTGGATTCAAACAATAAGTTTTATTATTTCTCGAATATTTATTGCTGTTTGCATGGTCCTTTGGGCTGGGCGGGCTGGCTGGCTGGTTTGGAGCTGGAAGCTCTAAGATCCCTTCCCTCCGGTGTCTGGGCACTCAGCTAGGAATTGATTTCTGGGACAGCTGGGGCCTGCCAAAGACAAACAGAGCTGGACATTAGTTAAAGGCAGTAATGAGAGATTTTATTTAAAAACTATGGCAGTGGGAGAGTAGCTGAGCTCCATTCAGATTTGCAGAGGGGTGACTGGGTGTTCTAAAGAGAGAATGAGGAAGTAGGGAAAGGAGCAAGTGGGGGCTTAGCACAGTGAGGGAGGTGAAACATTTACCAAAATAATAATAATAATGATAATAACCCAAAAGGGTAGAGAGTTGGTCAGTGTTAATGCAATCAGCCCAGCTGTGTCTGCTAATGGGCTTATCAAAGTCAGGCTCCTCCTACCCTCCCATCGGGACTGGGAGGCAGGGGCCCTGGCCTTCCCGATGGTAACATTTCAAAGGAAGGGCCTGCAGGTCCCTGAGAAAGACACTTTTTGGTTGTAGGAGATGGGACAGAGGAAGCATTCACAATTGTAAGCTTTTTTTTTTTTTTTTTTTTTTTTTAAATAAATGCTCTAAGAAAGTGAGGGCTAGGGCCTGTCTCCAGGTGTTGGCTGGGACAAACTAAGTCATTTTGGAAGCCTTGCCCTTTTACAGAGGGGAACTCAACAGGGTAGTGGGGCTGCTGAAAGCAGTGCTGGAGTTTAGTCAATCCCTTAGTGCAGGGGTTTCAGCTGAATTGCCTCTGCACTTCTCAGGCAGGCTTCTCTGCACGTGGTACATCATCCCAGATGAGAGAGAAGGCAGGCCCCAGCCACAAGTACATTGTAAGCCTCTGCTTGCTTCATGTTTACTAATATTTCCTGGGCCAAAGAAAGCCAGATGGCCAAGCGCAGATTCAAGGGGTGGAGAAACAGATTTCCTCTCCGGCTGGGAGGAGCAGCATAGCTCTCTTGCAGAGGGTTGTGCAGAGGGGTGGGAGGAATCATTGCAGCCATCTTCACCAACAATCTACAAAAAATTCTAGTGCAGTGCCAACCTGGCCTTTCTCCCAAGCCCCTATTTTCCAAGTAGAAAAAATACAAAATTTTAACCATCTTTCTATCTCTGCCTAAAGCTTAGAGCATTCTGGTCTTTTAAATAGCCTGTTTAGGTAGATTGAAACTCTGGAATAAAAATGCTCTTAGCCTCTGCTCTTCCTAATTCTTTCATGGTGTCTAGGGGTAGGGATGTGGAAGAGAAGCATTGGGTCTAGCTGCTGTTGGTCTGTTTGCGTCTTGAACATGCTACCGTGTGATTAGAATGCCAACCCATGACCTGGCTGGAGCTGCGCCAGCCTGGAGAAGGGGCACCTCTTTCTAATTGGCCAGCCCAGAGGGGTGCCTTTTGCCTTCCCTCTGCCCTAAAGAGTGCCTTATTCTAATGTGCACAAAAAAGTACCTTATTCTAATGTACACAAGAATGTGCCTTATTCTAATGTGCTAGCAGAGGCCCAGGGCAACATGCTCTACTTCTTTAGTGTTCTGGAGGGTGTTCCTTAGATGGCTTATTACATCCTGCCCTCCTGGCCTTTGCAGTAGAAGCCTGTGGCTGCAGAATTTCCCTGGTCACGATCTGACCTCCCCCAACTTTCTGGGATCCAGTGGCACTTGCTGGCTTGATTGGCCTCCCCCAGCTCTTTATTTTTTATTATTAATTTTTATGGGTACATAGTAAGTGTATATATTGGGTACATGGAATATTTTGATATAGGCATGCAATGCATAGTAATCACATCATGGTAAATAAGGTATCCACTACCTCAAGCATTTATCCTTTCTTTGTTACAGATATTTCAATTATACTTTTAGAATTCTCTGCTAAGTGTTTCAAGTCTGATTTTTCTTTTTACATGCTAAAAGAAGGGGTCAATTTCCAGATATGGAAAGTTGTTTCTCAAGAAAATATCCTGGCTTGTAAGACTCTTACTGCATAATTGTACCTTGTACATCAGAAGCTATTAAGTTTCTGTTTGGCGGCTTTTTTTCTTTTTTAACATAAATGCTAATTTTTAATTTTGACGACCTTTTCCTGGGAGGTGCTGGCAGACGGGAGGAGTGCTACTCTGAGTGAGGTCCAGGGACCTCAGCACCAGCACCACACAGGAGCTTGCGAGAAATGCAGATCCCTGGCTCTAGCCCAGACCTGCTAAAGCAGAATCTTTAAAAACAGAGTCTAGGAATCTGGATTTTAAAAATTCCTCCAGGAGATTTTGGTGCCCATTGAAGTTTGAAAAGCACTGGACTAGGGCATAGGGTTTGTACTATACTAAAAAATGCTGATGAGGGGTTTTCATTTTTATTTGTTCCTTCAAAGCTTCTATGCTCTTTTTATGGAACACTCTGGATCATTTGAGATGAAATCACTACAGTAGTTAGTGAACTGTCCACCCAGTAAATGGACCATGTCTCTGTAATTGGTCCCAAACAGCAAATTCAGTAAACAAGGGCTCTTTCTCTCCCTTCTGTGTTATGGTCTCCCTCGGGACCAAAGCCGAGCTAGGAAGAGAAGAGCAGACACAACCCAGTGGCTGTCTGTTATTCCGGGCGGTTGTGCTCCCAGGATTATTCATTTGCCCTCCAGCTCTTCTAGTTCACACACTCAGAAGCAGATATGGAAAAGAGGTAAGCGGTTGTGGAGTGAGCCTTAGGAGCCACCTGTGCAGGAAGGCCCCCAAGACCCCACGATGCTACCACACCAGGCTGGTGTGGTGATTTTAAACAAGCCTGATGGGAAGAAGCTGAGTCAGTATAGGAACCAGCTGTCAGTCTTTAAAAGGGGATCCAGCCCACAGCCAGTTAATTCTGCATCCAGGTGCTGCGGTATGGTCTGCGACACTAGAGGGCAGCAGAGGGTCAGGTGTCTCTGCAGGTGGCTGGGGAGGTGGAGGACCACCCAGGGAGGGGCTTGCAGCCTAGGGTGGCAGGGCAACGTTAGAAAAGGTGGCAGTGACAAACAAGAGCCAAGGATGACACAGCCAAAACACAAGCATCAGGGGCCAGTGGTGGAAATATTCCCCTCAAGGGAAGTGATAGAAAAACAAGAACCCCTAAGCCAAGAGAAACCAGGATGGTGCTGGAATGCAGAGAGGATGAGAGCCAGAGTGAGGGCCAGACCGGAGGTATGGGCAACTCCCACCCGTGGGGACACACACGGTGATCTGGAGGCTGGCCTCTGTGGGAAACGTGGCTCTAAGGGTACACCCAGCCCGTTGCACCGCAGCAATCTAAGTTTACCCGTGTCTTTGTTTTCTCTCTGACAGTAGGCTCTGCTCCCACTGCTGACTCATCTTTTCATGACAAGAAATCTAAGGACTTCGTGACACAGCTCTTGAGCAGATCTGAAATGGAGAGCAGCCTCAGAATGGCTGTGCTGGCGAGGGCCGCACCTCTGACGGACCCTGTGGTCTGTCACCCTCAAGTGCAGCAATAGATACATCAGCATGGGGCAGGTGTTGTGTGCGCTCCTCCTATCACTCACTGGCAGGCCCTCTGGCTCTCACCTCCCTGCTCTTCCGAAGTTGCACATTTCTGGAGAGCACCTTGGAAATGGAGCCACAGTTTCCCCTAGTCTTGACCCCAGAGAAAATGTGATCTTGACTTACTTTGGAACCCACCCCTCTGCCTGGCACTGGCCTGGAGCAGTCCATGCCGGTGCAGCCTCAGAAAGGCGGGGAGATGAGAGCCAGAAGGCCTGCCGATGAGTGACAGGCGAAGGCACATGTCACCTCTCTCGTGCTGATGTCTTGCTGCGCTGTAGTGTGATGGGTTCCACAGTTACAGAGATGTGACCTTTGGCAGCACAGCCATTCTGAGTCTCGTGAAAGGGAAGATGATAATTCTTGTGCTGGCCCTAAGGAGCCCAGAGCTCTAGCAAACACTCACTCCTGCTTTCTCTCCCACTCCCCTCGATGGCTGCGTAATATTGAGATAAGCAAAGGACCTTGGCCGGCATATTGAAAAATAAGAAAGAAAACCAAGAAAGATACTACCTCTAAATATTACTGCCAGGAAGCCTCCTTACAAATGACAAAGAACCATTTCAGTGACGAGATAAAATCTGTTGGAGGAGGCAGTGCTTCCATAACAGCAGGCTGGATGCACCCCTCCACCCCTCCACCCCCGACGTCTAATGGCGTCACATGGTGGCTGGGATGGTAAACAAGGCCAAGGGAGAATGGAGCAGACAGCTCTGACTCTGGTCTCTTGGCAGGAAAACTTGCATCAGATGTTTAGCTAGTGTTTCTGTTTAGCTTTTCAGGGACATCTAGGCTCTATACACAGAACCTCAGAGCTACTGGCCAATTAAGTTAATGCAATCAGAAACTAAAAATCTTCAGTCTCGGGAAAAGTAAGCAAACCAATTCTTTGACATACTATGAAGGAAACAACTATTTTTACATTTTTAAGAATTCTTCCAACCAGTTGTTTAGGTATTAGCTTCAGCAAGAAGTTATCAGAATATACAGCATCTACCAAATTCGTCTTGTTTTACTTCAGTGTAAAAGTAGCTGTGCCCACACTGTATTATTTTAGAGTTATAGTGATATATTTACGGACATGGAAAAACTTTCACTTGAATATTAAAAACGCAAACCACTAAATAGTTTGCATTGTATGAATTCTCTTTAGGGAGAGACAAAAGGATGTGAACCAGTGTATCAGGCAGACGGGATCATCAGTGCTTCTTGTTTTCTTGCTTTTGCTTGTTGAGCTCTTCTTATTTTTACAAAATAAGCAGTATCCTTTTGTAAAGTTAAAAAAAAAGTCAGTTTTCAGTAGCCATAGACAGTGTCAGGGAAAGGGCCTCTGTAGTAGAATTTTCCAGAGTCATGACATGATCTGGGATTGCTTTGCAAACCCAAGTCCCAACAATTAGTGGGCATTTAGATATGCAAAACTTATTTCTCAAATAGCAGGAATATTTCTAATAACCAGCTGGAAGCTCCAGGATCCCTGAGTAGCATTTGAGAAAGAGAGAGATGCTGTGTTTTGAGAGAAGTCGGACGTGAAATATTCACTCAGAGAAATGTCAACAAGATGGCACAGGAGGACGCCTGGCAGCCACCAGCTGGCCTGTTTCCTGTCACTCTCTGGGGACAACAGCTACTGGGCTCCCAGGACTTGCCCTGGGAGAGTGTGTTCATTTTTTGATCTGTTTCTGCTTCACAGTGGCAGCTCACTCTCATGGTTCTAATGAGCTTTTTACAAGGCTGGCACACAGATATAGAGATAGGAGTGGCCAGAATGGGCGAGGAGACAACGAAACGGCAGTAAGAGGATAGAGCCCCGCCGGGCCCTGGGTCAGGCCTGGGCAGTCCTTCTCTCCTTGCGGAGTTCTTGGGTTTCATCCTTCTTGGATCCATGTGGAGCAGGTGGCTTCTGTTTCCTGTTTTAGGCTCAAAGACCATAGAGGTAGAGGTTTAAAATTTTAACGCAGAAACTTGTAAACTGCTGAGTGGAGAAGCCTAGTGCTGTCTTGAGTATGGCGTGAGTGCCCACCTTAGAGTGATGTTGGATTAAACATTTCATATGCAGCATGTAACATAGTGCCTGGTATGTCATGCCATGTTATAATATATGGTAGCTGCTAAGAATTTCTGTCTCTCATTTTTAAACATATGCTAGTTTATATTCCAAAGCTTATTTGTCTGGAATAGTTTAAAAGTTAGTTTGATGAATTCTTATCCCATGGAGACTTGAGAGAAAGTTCTTAATTATCAAATAATGCTTAATTTGATACCCCAGGCATAGATTCCTTTCTGTTTTTCAGCTAACCACCCTACTTCGTTTCATTCAGGTTCAGAAGTTTGGATATTCCTTGCAATGCCATCTCACCCTGCCCATCTTAATATGGATCTTTTTTTGTAGTTGGAGACCAGTGAGGTTTTGTCTTAATGCTTTTGTTCCTTGCAATTTCCATTAGTGTCTTTATTCCTTTTGAGATTGTGTAGCCGTATCCTGATGGGTTTTAGATGGAGTCAGCCCAGGGAGGTTTGCTCTAGAAAAGGACGGGCGCTGATGACAGACTGTTTTCTTCTTATAGTTTAATAGTATAAAAATGAAACTCCTAGAGACAACCAAGGAGGCTATTAAAAAAAAAAGTGCTGAGCAATGACCAGCAGTGGCAGTTCATTCTGAGGATGACTCCAAGTGACAGCTTAGGTGAGTGATGGATATGCTTTTGTGTCTGCCAAGGTCTGTGGAAAAACATCCTCCCCGTTCTCAGTCCTCGTGGTTCAGCCATGTCACCTGAGCTTGTCCAGAGCTCTCTACCACCTGATCACAGCCACTGTTGCTGAAACAGTAAATCAGTACCTTGCATTGGCCTTTTTCTATTAAGTTCTCCTCCTCCTCCTCCTCCTCCTCCTCTTCCTCCTCCTTCCTCTTTCTTTCTTTCTTTCTTTCTTCCTCCCTTTCTCTTTTCTTCCTTCCTTCTCTCCTTTCTTTCTCTTTTCTTTCTCCTCTTTCCTTTCTCCTCTTTCCTTTCTTTCTCTCCCTTTCTTTCTGTGTAAAACCGGGGTTGTTAACTGTGAGGATTACATAAATCTAGAGCTGCTGGTTGGTTGTCTTTGCCTTTACAAGGAGTGGTGGGGAAATCTGCCCAAGAATGAAGCTGAGAAATGGCAAGACAGTTCCCTGACAGAATCTTGTGATCCTCTGGGTCTGGCCCTGCCAGGAACAAGCTGTGTCCTGGTCTTCACAGTTCTGAGCTAACAAAAGTAGGTCCCAGTTAGTTTCTGTCACTCGACAACTGAAAGAGACTGTATGACAAAATTTACTGAGCAATATTTACTACCTCCTCCTCTGTGCTGGGCACTATGCTGTGTTCTACCTTGAGATATTTTCATTCTACTTGGAGGCAAATGAAACAGGCTTCAACAGTTGTGAATTGGTTCCTGAGAGCCCACAGATCATAATCTTTGGATATGCAGCAAATCTTAAAAAGTCAAAGATGGTCTTTTCATCAGCACCATCAGGTTATTTCGTTTAACTACAAAGGCGTGTCTCATCTGAAACATTGCTGTTTCCACTGTGGAGCTTCCACACTGCCCCTTCCCCCAGGTGCTCTGTCCTAGGTAGATGGGGGTTTTGTATGTAAGCCCCTGGCTGGAGCTGTTACATTTCCTTCAGAGACGCCCTGCCCAGGGAGGAGGAATCTAGAGAAGCAGTCTGGCCAGAGCACTTTGCTGTGCCCAGCCCAGACCTCCCAGCCTCCTTAACCACATGCTACCTCTAAGAATTCTTAGCTGACCCCGTACTGTTTCCTTAAATGTGGCATTCTCCATAAAGATCTCTTAGCTTCCTCATGACCTAAGAAAATAGAAATGTAATTTCTCTCAGTTCTGGAGGCCAGAAGTCTGAAATGAAGGTGCTGGCAGGGCCACATTCTGAAGGCTCTAGGGCAGACTCCTTCCTTGCCTCTTCCTAGTTTCTGGTGGCTCCCAAGAATCCCTGGAGTTCTTGGATCATAACTGCCCTGCCCCTGTCTCAGAATCCCTGGAGTTCTTGGATTATAACTGCCCTGCTTCTGCCTCTGCCTTAATCTTCACATGGCCTCCTCTCCCGTGTCTTCATTTCTTCACATGGCCACCTTAGAAGGACACCTATCATTGGATTTAAGGCCCACCCCAATCCAGTGTGACTTCATCTTAACTTAGTTAATTATATCTGCAAATACTCCATTTCCAAATAAGTCACATTCTGAAGTTCTAGGTAGACAATTTTGGGGCGGATAGTACTCAATGCAGTGAGTACTATCTAGCAGTGTATCATCTAACACAAGCTTTCTGTATTAGAGAGTGGAACCAAACTGCCAAATATAATGGCCCAAAGAAATTGTTTCTCTACATGTCAGGGAAGTTGCAGGCAAAATTTCTAATAGCAATTATTTGCTTTTATTTTATTTTTTCTGAGATGGGGTCTCACCCTATTGCCCAGGCTGGAGTGTGGTGGCAAGATCATAGCTCACTGCAGCCTCAAGCTCCTGGGCTCCAGTGATCTTCTTGCCACAGCCTCTCAAGTAGCTGGAACTATGGGTGTACACCACTATGCCTGGCTAATGTTTTAAGTTTTTTGTAGAGATAGGGTGTCCTTTGTTACCCTGGTTGGTCTCAATCTCCTGGGCTCACGCAAACCTTCCATCTCAGCCTCCTGAAGTGCTGGGATTATAGGCGTGAGCCACTGGACACAGCATGCTTTGCTTTAGAGTAAACAAAGAGCTCTTAAAAACTAAGGCAGCAGAACATAGGAAACATAAACTTCATCATACCCACGTTTATATTTAACTGTGCTAACTTCTGCTCAGTCAACAAATAATTCTGCTTACAGATGGTGGGAGAAAAAGGATTGTCCTGAGAGATTTTTATTCAACATAAATTACTCATCAGAGAAATACAAATAGCAAATCCAGTAAGATACCACAACATGTTGAATGGAATGGCTAAAACCACAAAGATGGACAATACAAAGCGGGGCCAAAATGTGGAGCAATTAGAACTCTCAATCACAGCTGAAGGAAGTATATAAGGGTACAACTATCTTGGAAAAATCTGCTTAGCAATATACACTAAAGTTAAATATATGTCTACCCTATGACTCAGCAATTCCATCCTAGTTATATACCCAAAGAAATGAATGTGTGTATCACAGAAAAATTTCAGTAAGGCTGTTCATAGCAGGTTTCTTGACGGTGGTTAAAACTATAAGTGACCAAAATGTTTATCAACAAGATAAAACACATTGTGCTATATTCATGTCATAGAATACTATCAACTAGCAGGAAAAAAAAAATGTTAGAGATATAGAAAAAATGAACCTCAAACACATTTATGTTGAGTAAAAAAGTCAAATACAAAAGAATATACATACTGTTTCTATTTACATGAAGTTCAAGAACAGGAAAAATTATAGTGATACAAGTCAAAATAGTAGTTACCTCTGAAATGGGGAATATTGACTGGAAAGTGACATGAAAGAACTTTCTGCAGTAGTAGAAACGTTCTCCGTCTTAACCTGGGTAGTGAATACATGGGTGCCTATATAAGAATTCATTGCCCTAGATACTTAAGATTACTTTTATGTGGGTAAATAGTATCTCAAAGAATAATAATGATTCCTGTTCTCTTGGAGCTCCATGATGGGTAAGGGGATGAACATAACAATTAAGGACTAATCATATCATTAGAATTCTTCTAAATGGACTGATAGAATAGCATGCTTTGACAAAGAATAACTAACAGGAATATAATTTGGATGGGGGAATTATTTTCAGAATAACTCTACATGATCCTATTTATGTCTCGGATTTCTACTAGGATCTCTGATAGTTTCAGTGATTTGCAGTCATGCCAGGTCATTGCTGAAATCCAGTTGACCTCTGCCTGTTTCCTGGATCCCAGGAATGCTGGACTTAAGATACTTGGGCCTGTCTAACAGTGAGTCAGCCTTTCACTCCAGGAAGTTTAAGAAATATGCACACAGCAATCTTATACCAATTGTCACTGGCCCATCTCTACAAACAGAGATTAGATAAGAGAGAGTGGTCACTTGACTGAGGCCCTGATGTAGATGGTGGAGAAGACTCAATGAAATGATTAGCATTATGTTGTTAAACATTCTCATCTATTCTCAAAAGGCTTAATTTCTGAATTTGTAGAACAATACCTTAAGACAACTACTTCTAAGAGCATCCATACAGTAGAGAAGGAAATGGTCACTGACCCATCTGACAGGAAATTACTGATCATTAATTACATCAAGGGCTTAGGTAAAGAAATGAAAAGGCCACACAAAATCAAAATTGTAAAATTTTAAAATGCAATAAATTGTCAACTATAGTAATAGGCTGTAGTTAACAATAATTTATTACATATTTCAAAATAACAAAAAGAATAAAATCAGAATGTTCCTAACAAAGAAATAATAATGCTTGAGGTGACAGATTCCCATTTACCCTGATATGATTATTACCCATTGTATGCTTTTATCAAAATGTCACATGTACCCCATATTATGTGTCCATAATAATTAAAAATAAATTTAAAACATAAAAAGGATGCCCCCTTGTAAAAGATATGCAAAAAGAGTAAACATGCTAAAACTTGAGAAGGACATATTCCTACAAATGGTTGGGCCAAAGGAAAATACCTCAGAAAGTCCCAGCAGATGAGCAAAGATTTGGAAAATCCTGTAGGCGTGACAGATGAAGTCTCTTTAAAAGAAGGGACCCAATCCAAAAATGCTAGTCTGGTTACTAATGTCTGGAGTAGAAGCACTATCAAACTTCAGTCACAAGTCAATTATCTGAGAACTTCAGTGTCTCATAATTGTAAGGGGAAAAATTCGATGCTTTTCCTTATCACAAGGGTCACAGCTGACATTCCTGTAACAGATTAGCAGGAGAAAAGCGTAACAAATGTATTACAAAGTTATAGGTGATACAGAAGCCTTCAGAAATAAAGACCCAAAGACCCAGGGAAACCTGTCTACTTTTTGTGGTTAGTGGTATGGTTTGGCTGTGTCCACACCCGAATCTCATCTTGCATTGTATCTCCCATAATTCCCATGTGTAATGGGAGGGACCCTATGGGAGGTAATTGAATCATGGGGTAGGATCTTTCCTGTGTTGTTCTCCTGATAATGAATAAGTCTCATGAGATCTGATGGTTTTATAAATGAGAGTTCCCCTGCACAAGCCCTCTTTGCCTGCAACCGTGTAAGACGTCCCTTTGCTGTTCCTTCATCTTCCACCATGATTGTGAGGCCTCCCCAGCCATGTGGAACTGTGAGTCCATTAAACCTCTTTCCTTTGTGAATTATCTAGTCTTGGGTATGTCTAGCAGCAGCATGAAAACGGACTAGTAGAGTTAGGTTCCATGAAGAATGGACAGCCCTGTAGAAATGCGATTGGATAAAAGGGAAGGTTCAATGGTGGTGGACTGAGAGGAGGGCAGCGGAAACCCAGCAAATTTGTTTAGCTGCTTCTTGGCATCTCTCTCTAGCATTCCCTCCTCCTGGGTAGTGTCAGGGCCCCTCTGGAATAAGAGTTTTGATGGGAGAGTGACTTTTCTAGGTTTGGGGGCTTGCTTTGCAGGAGAGGAGTTTCAGTTTCTATAGCCCATCTTGGGAAAGAGGAATTCTTGTTTCTATGACTTACTTCGCTTTGAGAGAGGTGACATTAAGATGGGGAGCTGGCAGGAGATAGAAGGATAGGAAGTCAGAAAGACTTTACTTTTGAAGTTTTTCCATTTTTCTTCAGTTCAAAGTACTCAGCACACCAAAACACCATACTTTGGGGTACCGTGTTCTGAGCCCCAATGTGATCAAGCCCAGCTGTTCTAGGATAGCCTTCTGCCCCTTTGAATTTGGTGACTAAATTCTATGAATTTCTCAAAATAATGTAACAATGTCTTTAGTATTAGTTTTTGAAATCAATGTCTTAATTTTTGTGGAATCGTTGCATATTTTTGAAAATATTGAAAAGATAGGAGAACTAGATGCTTGGGAAACATATATAGTGGAGATGATTTACTGAGTGACAAATGTTCATTAACTTTGCCTAAATTGTACCCCAAGGGGAAGCTAATATGTGATAAGAACTAAAATGTATTCTTGGTGCTGCCTTGCCTACAATATGCTGCTTTTTCCCCTACAGGCATGAGGTTTTGCTCTTAGACTAAGAAAGAGGTTTCTTGCCTTTATGCCCAGTGCTACTCTGCTTGGCCAGGGTTATACAAGTTCGGAATACTGATGAGAGATGTGCTATCACTATGTTGATCAACTTTAAGGGTTAGAGTGACCTGCCCACAGAACCATTAAAGCAACGTATCTTGATGGAATTTTTGTTTGTCGGCTGATTGCATTGAAAGATAAACTTAGGCATGTTAAAAATTTAATGAGTTTATTTGAATTCAGTGATTCATGAATTGGGCAGTGCCAAATCACAAGGGGCTCAGTGCTCCACCAAAGGGGGCACAAAAAGATATTTTATTAGGAGTCTGTGAAAGCCAGATAATGAAACTATTTGATTGGTTAAAGTGGAGAGTCCCTAGTTAGAGGTTACTTGGTAGCTTCTAATTAATAAAGCCTCTAGTTAGAGGTTAGTTGGTGGTTTCTGATTGGTTAACCTTAAGTTTTGTTTTACTGTTTACATTAAGTTGGGGTTTGGTTTGCTTATATTAGAACCCAAGGTTCTGGAGACATCTCAGCCTAATGGCCTCCCAGTTAATTATTTTAACAACTGGTATGTTTTGCTACATTTCAAAAGGAAGCAATGAATTTCTGGCCACCTCTGTCTCAGTCACGTTATTTATGTACCTAATAGAGTATCATCCATTTAATTAGAATGAAATGTCTAATTAATAAGGTTGGATTGTACCTATATTGTTTTCTATTTTATCACATGTATAATTACTTGTATTGTCCTAGTTGTAAATGCATATAGCAGAACCTCACAACTATAAAATGAGCATCTTTCAAACATCTTTCTAAATCTGAAGTTGTATATAAAATGACTCTGTGCAATCAAAGGCTCTTCAATAGGTGGGCACAGTGGCTCGTGCTTGTAATCCCAACACTTTGGGAGGGAGAGGCGGGCAAATCACGAGATCAGAAGTTCGAGACCAGCCTGGTCAGCATGGTGAAACCCATCTCTACTTAAATACAAAAAATTAGCTGGGTGTGCTGGTGGGCACCTGTAACCCCAGCTACTTGGGAGGCTGAGGCAGGAGAATCACTCGAATCTGGGAGGCAGAGGTTGCAGGGAGACAGGATCACACGACTGCACTCCAGCCTGAGCAACATAGCAAGACTCCACCTCGAAAAAAGAAAGCTATTCAATAAAGGCTTCTTGAAGATGAATTTTGAGCTGGGTCTTGAAGGATAAAAGAAAAAAGGCAAAGAGAAAGTAAAATAGAAGAATAGTACAGCAAAAGCAATGAGACCAGAGAAGAGAGTGAAGGAATCTACAGTGGGTGGAGAAGAGGACCCTCAGCGGGGCACTGACCCTGTGGTGCTGTTTTCTTTTACTAGGAAACTAGGAAACATGAAGGATGTGTCTTCTTAAGCATCGCCATTTGAGTCAGATGGCCTTGATTTAAAAATAAATAACACATTCTATACTTTGGAATGTTCTAATGTGGAAACCAGTATCCAAGAATGGACTATGAAAAACAGTATTTTTGCTATTTTTAGAAGCAACCACCCTCTTTTTCTGAGTAATAAGCTTAAGGTTCAGACTTCTAATTCACAGACTAAAGACAAACAAATTATATCAGATTAATATTTTCAAAATATTCCAGTTGCACTCACAATTTTTCTTGGGATAACTCTGCCAAAGAGAATATCGAAGTCAATAAGCACATGGTTTCCTGTGCTGGAGAGAGTTAACGGATGAAAAGGAGCAAGGGCCCTAGGGGAGGTGCCGAAGACAGAGAGCCAGAGGCTGATGGGCCACATTCTTCCAGCTGCAGGATAACCTCTGAGAATGTGTGCCAGGCCCACTCCTCCGCAGACACAGCAACGGTAGCAGAAGGCCAATGGGGCTGCTGTGAGGACACCCAGGACCAGTGTTGGTCCTAAGGAGAATTCTCTATGGCTGTGATTTGAATTGATTTTGTTTTTGTTTTTAGTCCCCTCTGCTCTTTGTCTTGTCCTGCAGTTCTGTCTGATACTAGAACTGCCACATGTTTGGAATATCCTCATGATCACACATCTGAGTCTTGAGGCAGCAGGAGGCAGTACAGAATTTGATGGGAAAATGAAAAGAGAGTACTAATAGGTGCCATTTAGCAAGCAAGCACTCACTACCTTATTTCCCTGTCCTTCACGCCATCCTTTTAGAAACACTAAAGTCTCTAAAGGGAGCTTGACCAAGTTTGCAATATTGAAAATAACATTTTCAGAGCTTTTCCATGTACAAGATGATTTTCTGATACATGACTTTAGTTCTGATTCTTTTAGTCCTATTGAGGCATGAAGTAGCCTCAGTTTTACAGATGAGAAAACAGACTCTGCAAGGCTACAGAACGTGCCCCGAATCTCCCATTTAAGTGGTGAAACTGAGACTTGATCCAAAGGCTGCCTTAGTCCCATGCTTTTCCCATGTCACACTGTTGTCTGTGTGATTCTTGTCCTTGCAGGTGACATGTTCAAGGCCATATAGTTTTTATCAATACCTTGGGAAAGATGGCTTGCATAGTCAATACTATGACTCTAAGCAATTTAGAGAGAGGGGTAGATTTCTTGTCCTTCTAGAGGGGAAGAAAGGAGTCAATTGCCATGAGAGTTGGCTCCCACACAATGTGTCTGCAGCACTTGAGGCAAGAGTTCTTATTGTCTGGAACAGGGAGAAACCCTTTAAAGTAGGCTGGAGAACCTCTTGCAATGAGCCTCTTGGCTAAACCTCTTGCAAGACTGGAATTGCACAGCACAGAGAACCTTTAATTGAAATGCTCTTTGCTTTCTCCCAATTCCCTTAGGCCATGAGAGAAGAGGATTCCCAGTACCTACCTCTGTTGGTACCTGTCAAAAAGGCCATGCAGAGAAAACGTCTTATCATAAATAGGTAGAGAAATTCAGGCTATTGGTTTCCTAAGGTTACTATCTGAGTTATCTCTTTGGTCATTTGTACAGATAATTGCCTCAAGCCAGCACACACCCACCTGGAACTATTCTAAGTACCAGGCACTAAACATACCCTTAATCTTCAGAAGCCTATAATGGCAGGTATTATTATTCCCCCTGAAATGATGACGAGACTGAGGTCCAGGCTGACTTGCTCAGACACACACAGCTAGTAAATGGAGAGAAGGCATCAATTTTGTGAGAGTCAGCTTTCTTTCTTTTTTTTTCTTCTTTCATTCTTGATTAATGAAAACATTCTTGGCAAATGCTTTCACTCTGGTCTGTCTTGCACCGGTCCAAGAATTTCACCTCTAGCGGCACAATACGAATGCCCCTAGCCGTCCCTCTTAATCATGGCCTCAGTTCTGAAAACCAACAAAATAGAACCGCGGCCCTATTCCATTTTCCTAGCTGCAGTATCCAGGTGGCTTGGGCCTGCTTTCAACACTCTAATTTTTTCAAAGTAAACGCTTCGGGCCCCACGGGACACTCAGCTAAGAGCATCTAGGGGGAGCCGAGAGGCAAGGGGCAGGGACAGGCGATGGCTCGCCTCGTGATAGACTGCCCACCTGCTCCCAAGATCCAGTTAAGAGCTTTTTAACTGCAGCAACTTTAATATACTATTGGAGCTGGAATTACCACGGCTGCTGGCACCAGACTTGCTCTCCAATGGATCCTAATTAAAGGATTTACAGTGGACTCATTCCAATTACAGGGCCTCGAAAGAGTCCTGTATTGTTATTTTTTGTCACCAACTCCCTGGGTCGGGAGTGGATAATTTGTGCGCCTGCTGCCTTGAGAGTCAGCTTTCATTGCAGGTACGTGTGCTACCCACTGTGTCTAGCCCATAGTGAGAGTGGCAAGAAGAGGACGTCGTGGACATCATGAGGATAGCATGCCCCTATCCAGGTTCCTCCTCCTCCACTGCTCACCACCCAAACACTCACAGGCCTATGAATAAAGGCAAACAACCCCAATGTGCATTGAGTGTTATGTAGAGGTAACACTGGCAGTAGGCAGCCAAAGTGGAATCATATATACAGCCAGAGCTAATGTGTGTGCACACATGCATGTTGAGCAGGGGGCATCCTGTATTAGCTATACAAGCTGCTGTAGGGGCATAAAAGAGGAGAGGTTTTTCAAGAGGAGCAGCCATGGAGAACTTCCTTGAGGAAGTATTCTCTCCAGGTCCAGGCCAGTGACAGGGAGCTCAGAGATGGCTGCCAACTTCCCATTCCTTCTGAACTCTTGACAAGTAGCTAGAGGACAGAGATGGCAGGAACACTGATAACTGAACCAATGAGTGCATCCTGCCTTTACCCTTTGCACAGGTTCATTTTTCAAGGGTTCACAAGACTAAAGTGCCTACAGGGGCCATGAAGGAAATGTCCATGAATGGAGCAGAAAACCATGGGGATAGCAGATGCTCAGATCCTTTGTTCCGTTGCCATGCAGGAATAGAGATCCAAATGAGATTAAATCAGATTTGTCAAAGAAAACAACCAAGAAATCTGAATTTTTTTCATGTAATATACCACAGTTTTTAAATGCTAATAACAAACTCAGATATTTAAAAATTGCTAGACAGGCAAAATCAAAGTCATCTTTGGGTCACGTTCAGCTGCATGTTGACATTCTGAGACCAGGTTGATTTCTGTACTCGCACCATGTCTGCTGAATCCTTGCAAGGAGTTTGGCACTGTGTTAGCTCCAGGCTGTATAAGGATGTTGAGGGAGAGGCATAAAACAAGGCTCCTGCCCTCAAGGACATTATAATCTATGCAGACAGGTACAACATAGACACATGCACCTGCAGGGAGGAGGGAGTCACATCTTGTTTTGGGAAATCAAGGATTGCTGCCTGGAGGAACCACCTCTTCCGGGAGGGGGAAGAGAATTTCAGGAAGGATGAGGTATATCAATGGCACCAAATGCTACTCAGATTGAGGAGGATGAACCCAGAGAAAGGTTATGACTTTGGCAAATAGGAGGTCCTAGGTCACCAGAGAGAGGGAATTCTCACAGGGTAATAGGGCTAAGGTGGTGACAAATCAAAGTCATCTTACTTTGATGCTCACATATCATTTTACTTATGTTTACATATGATACATATCATTTACTTCCTAGTAAAATGATAGGAAGCTGGAGGGGACTAGAAAGAGAGGAGGCAAAGTCTGCAGGATTGTGGTAAAAGAGGACCAAGGAGAGGGAGAGATGGAAGTTGCAGGAAAAGAACAGGAAGAGCAGAATCAAGGAGGAAGAAGGAGACAATGCAGCTAAGATACAGGTAACCTCGGTGCAGGGTCAGTGGGGGGCTCTGGGAAAGAAAGGAGTCATCCTCCAAGGACACTACAAATCACAAGACAGTCCCAAATGACCCCATTTCTAAAAACATCAGAGAGCTGTGCTGGAGAGTTGTTGAAAAGAACGCCTTTAAAACTATTTCCATGTACGTTCATTTAAAGAATAAATCTTTTTCATTGCAGAAACATCTTGAAGAAAATGAGAACATGGTGAAAGGTTTTAAACAGGGTTAGAGGTAATACAAATAACGACACATAAAATTCAGCTTGGCCAAAGATGAAATAACAGGATTAGCATTAAGTATATCTTGCGGAATGGAAAAAATGTTCTAAGAGTCCATATTAATAGAGTGGGGTTATCTGTGGGGCAGAAAGATAGCCGTGACAGAAAAACGAAAGGACTAGACCACTGTAGATTATTTTAGGAAAGGTTGGGAAAGTGTCTGTCACAGGGCTATCCCCTTTATGTTAATTTATAACTCCCCCCTACCTGGGTGAGAACTCAGTATTTGTTCCTCTCCTAGCTTAACTTGAGTTCTCCCTTTACACTGGATCTGTATCTGCCTTGTGCTGGCTGTTTTTTCTCAATGCGTTCTTAGGTGACAGCTATAATGGCCTTACCCCGGCATGTCACTATCCCACTAATGACTTTCAATAGAAAGCTTCAGTACTTTAATCTACATCACTTTCCCCACTCATAACCTTCAGTAGATTTTCTGTAGCTGTTTCTAAGGTGACATCACAAGCAGAAGGTGACTGAGAGACAATAACTACTGTGTATCATGACATACCTACTATGTGCCAGGCAGAGTTTTACCTGTATATTCTTGTTCAATCCTGACAGCAACCCTCTATACAATCTTTGTCACATGCCGGTTGTGTAGCCTCAGGAACAGTTCTTACCCTTCTTCCAATTTCTTCAATTTAAAATACAATAAAAATAATGATAGAGAATATGTCAGAATTGTGAAGACTAAATGAGTTTAACACATTTACTTAAAACAGCGTTCTGTATTCAGCAAGCTCTCAATAAATGTTTATTTCTAATAGGAAGCGGTCACAGTCATCATTATCTTTTACATATGAGGAAGTTGCGTGTTTAAATTACCTCCCCAAAGTCATCATAGCCATCTAGTAAGTGGCAGAGCTGGGTGATGCCAGGCCCTTTCTTTTAACACAAGACACCAGTTAGAATGGTGAGTTAACAGGGCTCTGTGCTTCAATAAAGAAAGGTAAGGTCGGGTGCAGTGGCTCATGCCTGTAATTCCAGCACTTTGGCAGGCCGAGATGGTGGATCACCAGGTCAGGAGATAGAGACCATCCTGGCTAACATGGTGAAACCCTGTCTCTGCTAAAAACAAATAATATAATTAGCCGGGCGTGGCGGCACATGTCTGTAGTCCTAGCTACTCGGGAGGCTGAGGCAGGAGAATCACTTGAAGCCGGGAGGCGGAGGTTGCAGTGAGCTGAGATCGCACCACTGCACTCCAGCCTGGGCAACAGAGAGAGACTCAGCCTCAAAAAATAAATAAAAATAAGATGCCATGGTTATGTGGATTCAATCTCATTGCCCCTTTTCAGCTGAAAGTGGTGAGTGACTGTGTCTTGCTCCACGTTTTTGCATGCCCAGCTGGTTTGCATAGTTTTGCTGGGGCATTAGCTGTCCTGTGAAATTCTGTGAGTACCCATTTCTTTCCAATGGGATAGGGTGTGAGCCATTTATGGGCAAAAATCTCGGAACCTTGACCACAAATATCTGCTGAACAGGGAGTTCTTCTGCACAACTCTGGTATTCTATCGTGTGAAAAGAAACATGGGTCGTAGTATTTGCAAAATGAATCACAGAGGCAAAGATTCCCCCATATGAAATATTGTCATGGGCATCTGTTGGAAAAACATTGAATGTGCTTAATTTACTTTTCATGATCCTCTTGAGAGTTGGGTCTCAGTGTATGTGCCTCTAAAAAGTTTCAAGACTCTTCATGTTAAACTACTGCTTACTGATGTCTTATTATGCTACAAGCAGAATCACAGCCCAGATTTTAATATTCTGATATGTAAGGGCTTCTTATATTTGCATATGGTCTGTCCTTCCAGTGGCTGAGATTCTGAAGTCTCTGCTTTGTTCTCTCCCTCAGCATCAACTTCACTAGATAGTTATTATGATCATGATTATTATCTATTGATGTTAAAACTCAGGGGCATTGATACTAAGAGATGGTTCTAAGATTTGTATAGCTAGTCAAGGGAAGAACTAAATTGATGTTTCCTTTTTGCCTTAGTTGTGGGAATATAAATATGTCATAGTCTTCTATTAAGACTGTGTATGATTGTAAGTAAATAACCTAACTTAAAAACATGTAAAGAAATGGGAATTTTTCTCATATAACAATAAAGAAAAATCAAGACGGAGGCCATGATTGTCATTACTGATTCAGTGCTCAGTGATGTCAGGGTTGTCTCAGTTTCTCATTTGCAGGATGGTTGCTGAACGTTTGTTCCCTTTTATCAAGTTATGCTCCCGGACCCTTAGCAAACACCTGCTTACATTCATTTGCCAGAATGGTGGCATATGCAAGGGAGGCTCAGACAGTAAGCAAGGAGGAAGGGAATTGGGAATGGGTGCTGACATTCCCATCTTCACATCTGCATTTTGAAGGTTATGTTTATACAACCCTAAATAACTGACTCAAAATTTTCGGTCCAGTCATTGAGCAAATATTCAGAGCTTTATTTGGTGATGTAGTCATTAACTGTAATAAAATATTTTATTGTTCAGTAGGTTGTTGGGCTCTATTTGGACAGTCTAATCCTGCTCAAATCTTCTGTGCCTTTGGTTTACTGATATGCTTAGATAAAATCTGAACCAAACCAATGGTTTTCAATGGCATTCTGTGAATCAGTGCTAAATTAGCTTAATAAGAGTTACTTTTCTATTCTTGAGTCACTTTTGGTAACTTGAGTCTTTCAAAGAATTTGTCCATTTTGTCAAAGTTTTCAGATTTGTTGTCATAAATTTGTCCATAATATTCTCTTATTTAATCTGTAGGATCTGTAGTGCTGTCTCATCTTTTGTTTCTGATATTGGTAATTTGTGTTCTCTCTCTACTCTCCCACCTCCGTTCATCTCACTTAAGGTTTATTGAGCCCTTCAAAGAGCCGGCTTTTCCATAATTTTTAAAATTGTTTTTTTTAATTTTCAGATTTATTACTTTCTGCTCTTATTTCCTTTCTCTGACTTTAGGTTTAATTTACTCCTTTTTCTGGTTTTTTAAGATGAAAGCTTAGATCATTGATTTTAGGCCCTCCTCTTTTTAAAATATGAACATGTAGCATTATAAAGTTCCCTTTAGCAACTTCTTTAGCTGCATCACACACATTTTAATGTTGTTTTTATTTTCATTTAGTTCAAAACACTTTCTAATTTTCTCATTTCCTTTTTTTTTTGAATACATTGTATAGTTAAGTATGTGATTTGACTTGGGGATTTCCCATATATTTGTTACTGATTTCTACTTTAATTTCACTACAGTCAAAGAATATACTCTGCATTATTTTGATTCTTTTAAAAATGTCAAGTCTTATTTTACAGCTCAGCAGGTGTTCTAGCTTGGTGAATGTTTCATGCACATAGAATGTGTATTCTGTTGTTGAGTACAGCATTTTATAAGTGTCAACTAGGTCAAGTTGGTTGCTAGAGATTATCAAATCTTTTATTTCTCGACTGGTTTTTGGTCTACTTTTATAAATTACTGAGAGAGGAATGTTTATCTCCAAGTATAATTAACATTTTCTGTTTTTTGGTTCTTATGTATATATTTTGAAGCTCTTAGGTGTATATATGCACACTTAAGATTGTTATTTCTATGTGATAAATTGACTCTCAATATAATTAAATGTCCCTCTTTGTCTCTGATAATACTTCTTGTTCTGAATTCTACTTTGTTTGATATTAATATATCTACTTCAGGTGTCTTACATTTAGTGTTTGCATGGTATATGGTTTTTAATTCTTTTACTTTTTACCATTTTTATAGTAAATTTTTTGTAGACAGCATATATTTTGCTCTTACACTTTAATCATACCTAATAATATTTTTAATTGTACTATTTAGAAAACTTATTTTATCAATTTAGTTGAATTTAAATATTCCATTTTACTAAATGTTTTCTGTTTGTTTCATCTATACTTTATTACTCTTTTCCTATTTTCTTGGCTTTTTGAGATTATCTTTTGTATTCTATTCTATCTCCACTATATATTCCATACATCTCTTTGTGCATTTAAAAGTTAACTCTAAGGTTTATAATATGTATTTTCAATTTGTAGACTGTCTTCAAATAATATACCACTTTGTGCAAAATGTAAGATTCTCTTAATAGTATACTTCCATTTCCTGTATATCTTCCTTTGTATTATTTTGTCACACATTTTATTACTACATGTCATAAACTTCAAAATACATTATTTTTGCTTTAAACAGTCAACTGTTTCAAATGAAAATGTAACAGTCTCCAATATTTACTCATATATTTACCGTTTCTAGTATTCTTTATTCTTTTGCTATGTTAAGAGTTCTCTAGAGAAACAGAACCAATAAGATACACACACACACACACACACACACACTTGGGAAAAACAGCAAAGGAGAAGGGACTTACAGAGTGCCTATGTAAATTGGTTATGAGTAACATATAAACAAGGAACAACAAACTGTGGAAGGCTTCAGGAGGCCTCTGAGGAGGAAGGCCTCTCCATGCCTCATATTCCGGTGCAGGGTGACCTAGGCTCTGTTACCATAAATATTGTGTTCAAGGATGTAAAACCCCTTGACTATGATGTAGCACTATGACGCAGCCAGACTTGTAGGCTCCTTGTAAGGCCCGTGTTCCATCAGCTGCACATAGATAATAAGCTAAATATAACCACATGTTCTTGTTTTGTGGAACTCCCAAACAGCCACTATTAACAATCCTTAGGATGACACCCAGTTCTGGTTCACTGATTCACTTCTGGCTCATTGATTCACTCCACCATCACTGTACCCCTACCCTAGAGATCAAAGTGATTGTGACCAATAAACAGTGTGGATGATCAGAGTTCGGGGCCTTCACTGCCTCCACCAGAGTAATAAAGTGATGGCCCCTTGGTCCCACTTTCCCTCCTAATCTGTCTTTTTCTCATTCCTTTGTCGTCACTGAACTCGGGGTACCCGTGGGTAATATAGGGCTGGCTCCCTACATTCTGGTACCCACTGTAGGGCTCATGGATCCCTATGTTCTGGCACCCAACATGTGGGGCTCGTGGATTCCCTACACACACACACACACACACATTTACATATATATAGATTTGTGGATAGATTTATTTGAGAAGTCCTGTGATCTGCCATCTGCCAGCTGGAGGCCCAGGAAAGCTGGTGGTGTAGTTTCAGTCCAAACTCAAAGTCTAGGGAACCAAGGGAGCCAATAGTGTTAGTCCCAGTCCCAGTCCAAGTCCAAAGGCCCAAGAACCAGAAGCACTGATATCTGGGGGCAAGAGAAGATGGATTGTCCCAGCTTAAGCAGAATGAGCAAATTTGCCTTTTTTCTGCCTATTTTATTCAGGCCCTCAGTGGATTGGATGATATCCCGCACATTAGTGAGGGCAATTTACTCAGTCTGATTGAAATGCTAATTTCTTTCAGAATATTGTCAGAGACATACCCAGAAAAAATGTTTTACTGTATTTCTGAACATCCCTTAGCCCAGTCAAATTAACACATAAAATTAACCATCACATTTACATAAATTCAAATTTCCATCTTGTATCATTTCTTTCTTGCCCACAAGAATTTTCTTTTAACATTTCTTGTAGATCATATTTGCTGATGACAAATTTCCTTGGCTTTTGTTTGTGTGAAAAAGTTTTATTTGTATTTTTGAAAAATATTTTTGCTTGATATAGAATTCTAGATTGGTAGGTTATATTTCAGCATTACGTGATTGTTTTCTAGGCAGTATGATTTCTGCTGTCAAGGCTGCATTTGTTCTTATCTTTGTTTCTCTGTACTTGGTGTGTCTTTTTTCTCTGGCTGCTCATAAGATTTAGGTTCATCACTGGTTTTCAGGAATCTGATTATAATGTATCTTGGTGTATTTTGGGGAGAGGGAAGGGTTGGGGGAATTTATAGTATTCATCAATTTTAGAAAATTCATAGCCATTCAAATGTTTTTCTCTCTCTCACCCCTTTTTCTAGGACTCCAATAATACAAATATTACAGTGCTTGGTATTATACCATGGGTCATTGAGTCTCTGTTTTATTTTGAAAAAGGACGTTCAGAGCAGTTTTAAGTTTGCAGCAAAACTGAGCAGAAAAGTGCAGTTACTACTATGTACCTCCAACACATGTGTAGCCTCCCCAGCTATCAACATAATGCTCCATAATGATACAATTGTTACAACTAGTGAACCTACTTTGAATCATCTCCCTTCCCCTACTGCCAAATCCGTAGTTTACATTAGAGTTCACTCTGGGTATTGTACATTCTAAGAATTTTGACAAATGTATAATGACATGTATCTACCTTTATAGTATCATCCAGAATAGTTTCACTGCCTTAAAAATCCACAGTGCTCTGCCTATTCATCCTCTCTCCCCCTTAACCCCTGGAAACCACTGATGTTTTTACTATCCCTGTAGTTTTGCCTTTTCTAAGATATCATACAGTTGGAATCACACAGTAAGCAACCTTTTCAGATTGGTATATTTCACTTATTAATATACATTTAAGGTTCCTCCATGTCTTCTCATGGCTTTAAAGCTCATTTCTTTTTAGCACTGAAAACTATTTCATCCTCTCAATGTACTGCAATTTGTTTATTCATTCACCTATTGAGGGACGTCTTGGTTGCTTTGAAGTTTTGGTAATTATGAATAAAGATGTTATAAACATCTGTTTGCAGGGTTTTGTGTGAACATAAGTTTTCAACCCATTTGTGTAAGTACCAAGGAGTGTGATTGCTCAATTGTATGGTACAGGTATGTTTACTTCTATAAGAAATTGCCAAATTATCTTCCAAAATGGTTATACCAGTTTTCATTCCCACCAGCAATGAATAAAAGTTCCTGTTGCTCCACATCCTCACCAGCATTTAGTGTTGTCAGTGGTTGAATTTTGGCCATTCTGATAGGTGTGTGTAGTGATATCTTGTTTTAATGTGCAATAACCTCATGGCATACTATGTTGAGTATCTTTTCATATGTTTGTTTGCCATCTTCTTTGGTAAGGTATCTGTCCAGGTCTTTTGTCCATTTTAAAAATCAAGTTGGCTGGGTGCAGTGGCTCAAGCCTGTAATCCCAGCACTTTGGGAGGCCAGTGTGGGTGGATCACGAGGTCAGGAGATTGAGGCCATCCTGGCCAACATGGTGAAATCCCATCTCTACTAAAAACAAAAAAATTAGCTGGGTGTGGTGGTGCACACCTGTAATCCCAGACTTAGGAGGCTGACTGGAGAATCACTTGAACCTGGGAGGCAGAGATTTCAGTGAGCTGAAATCGTGTCACTGCACTCCAGCCTGGGTGACAGAGCAAGACTCTGTCTCAAATAAATAAATAAATAAATAGATCCAGTTGTTTTCTGTTGAGTTTTAACAGTTTTTCATATATTTTGGATTACAGTGCTTTGTCAGAAGTGTCTTTTGCAAATGTTTTCTCCCAGACTGTGTTTGTCATCTCATTTACTTGAACTGTTTACTTTTTAAATTCTTTTTGCTCTATGCTTCAGTTTAGATACATTCTATCTCTGTCTGCAGGTTCATTAATCTTCTGTGGTGGCTAATTTGCTATTAATACTTCCAGTGAATTTTTTATTTCAGATATTGTTTTCATTTTGTAATTCCTGTTTCTTATTTACATCTTCTTTCGCTCTCCTTACTATATTTTTTCTTTACTTAAATATAATAATATCTGTTATAATATCCTTGTCCTCAAGTTTCTTTATATCTGTCATTTCCAGGATTGTTTCTATCAACTTCTACTCATGTGCCACATTTTTCTCTCTCTTACCATGCATAGTGATTTTTGATTGGATATTGGAAATTGTGAATATTGTTGAGTGACTGGATTTTATTGTATTCCTTTAAGGAGGGTTGGGTTTTATTTTGCAACCAATTATTTGCTTATTTGTTTTATTGCTTTGAAGCCAGTGGGTCTAGGGCAGGTCTAGGGTATTCTTTACCCAAAGAATGGTGCAGCCATTCATCAGATGATCTCTGATCATCATAGAAGATCATTCACATCTTCTATGAAGTGACAGCTCTAGGTTCACCACTGAATGTTGTGGGTGATCAAAAAGGACTCCTCAGCATGACTAATCAAAGCTGAAACTTCTCTCCTCCGTGTATGAGCTCTGGGAATTGTTTAGTTTACAACTCTCTTGTCATTCTGTACCCAGATTTGTGGAATTTCTCATTTTATGCACATGCAGCACTGAACTCAGCAAAGACTCAAGGGAAGCCCCATACAAATTTTTCTAGTTCTTTTATTGTGTTTCTCCCTCTTTCTGGAGCTCTGTCTCACACTTGCAGCCACCTTAGTTTCCTCAACACTTCTGTCCATCTCTTCAACTCAACAAGTAATATAGTTTGGCTATGTCCCCGCCCAAATCTCATTTTGAATTCCTACGTGTTGTGGGAGGGACCCAGTGGGAGGTAACTGAATCATGGGGCAGGTCTTTCCCATGCTGTTCTCATGACAGTTAATAAGTCTCCCAAGATCTGTTGGTTTTGAAAAATGGGAGTCTTCCTGAACAAGCTCTCTCTTAACCTGCTGCCATCCATGTAAGACATGACTTCCTCCTCCTTGCCTTCTACCATGATGGTGAGGCTTCCCCAGCCACATGGAACTGTAAGTCCAATTAAACCTCTTTCTTTTGAAAATAGCCCAGTCTCAGGTATGTCGTGTATCACCTGCATGAAAACAGACTAATACAAGTCTGCCACGCTCTGTTTGGATTCCTTTTTCCTATGTGAGTGCGCCATTAATTTCCTCTGGGCAGCAAGTAGGGGCATTCACAAGGCTCGCCCTGTCTGTTTCTCCTCCTTCAAGAATCACTCATGTGCTGTGCATAGTCCAATGTCTGATGACAATTGCTGCTAATCTTTTGTATAGTTTTCTGGCAGTTTATAGTAGAAAATTAAGTCTAGATGTCCTTGTTCCATCAGAGGAAGGTGAAGTTTTTCCACGTAATTTTTGATAGGCAATCATGTTTGAGGACCATTGATATTAACAACATTGACATTATTTTTATCCATATTTTATCAATACCATGATGTTATCAATGAAATAGCCTTCCCGGGTCCAATTTAAATAAACATTTCTCTCTCTCTCTCTTTCTTTTTGCTTCTTTCTTTCTCTTCCTTTCTTCCTTTCTTTTTCCTTCCCTCCTTCTTCCTTCCTTCCTTCTTTTCTTTCTTTCAGACACAGTCTCAGTCACCCAGGCTGGAGTGCAGCAGCATGATCTCGGCTCATTGCAGCCTCTGCCTCCCAGGTTCAAGTGATTCTCCTGCCTCAGTCTCCCAAGTAGCTGGGATTACAGGCACATGCCACCACGCCTGGCTAATTTTTGTATTTTTAGTAGAGAAGGGCTTTCACCTTGTTGGCCAGGCTGGTGTCAAACTCCTGACCTCAAGTGATCTGCCCACCTCAGCCTTCCAAAGTGCTGTGATTACAGGCATGACCCACCGTACCTGGTTACATAAACGTTTCTGATAACAGTACTAATAATTTATAATATGTTGTACAGGCAGTCTACTAAGGACTTCATTTACATCATTTCATTTAATCTGCACAAATACTATTATTAGATCCATTTTATAAAAAGAAAACCCAAAGTTCAAAGATATTAGTTTTTCCCTGTGTCATTCTGCTAGTAGATGGTATGCTAACACCACATCTTGTGCTTTTAACTACTATAACACATTCTAGGATGCCTATCAAATGGCACATAGATTATACAACTGCAGCCTACCAACATTCAAAACTGGAAAACCACAATTTGCATGGAGTTAGATTAGTAGAGACTGCTCATGTTGAGTAAAGATCCCAAAAGCCAAAAGATATTAACAAAAATCATGTGCCTCTAAGTACTTGACATTTTGAAATGACCCTGTTGATAATCAGATTATCTTAATGTGCAAAAAAATTTACCCTACTGGAATTTTACATTTAAAAAAATCACTGTAATCCTACAGAGTTAACATTCTTACCCCATTTCTAAATTTCACCCATGATAATTTTTACCTGCAAGTTAAGGTCAGGGTGTCCTAGGCTAGGGGAGGATCAGGAATAGAGAGATCCAGAAATCTGTTGACTATCTCACTTGGCAATTAAAAAAAAGGAAGCAGTAATTTTTGATTTTGATGAAGCATCAAAACACTGAGGTTAAAACAGTTACATCAAAATAGCTACATCCAAACATTTGTGTTAAGTCAATCCTGTTAAAATGTTTTTTCTTCAGACCGCTCCTTTAAAAAAAAAAAAAAGTAACAAATCCCATTTTAAAAGATTGCAATTGGGGGAATATTTTGTTTCGGTGACCATTAGTTGCCTACTCTTTCTCTCAGTCAAATTGGGTTGGAATTTTCTAAGGAGATGTTAAAGCCCTGAATTAGGAGATCAAAGAGTAAACTGAGTCTGAGAAGACATTGTCTTCTTAGCTCAGTCATTTAGGCAGGTGTCCTCTGTGTTCATTCTTAAGTCCACCGAGTCGCAGCTCCTTGCTTTTAAATGAGATAATGGCTACAATGTGCTTTTTAGCAATAACATAGCAATACTATTTGAGATAAAGGAATCCATGTCTATTAATACAGACCCTTAACATAGTAAATGATTGCAGGAATGTACTTGGATACACGTGGCTGTTGGCAGGCTTTAGGTCCTCACTGGCTATTAACCAAAAACATCAGGGTTTTTTTTATTTTTGTTTGTTTTGCCATGCGAACTTTTCTTAAGGTAGCTCACAACATGGCAGCTGGCCTCCCCCAGAATAAGCAGGGAGAGACCATGTTTTTGTTTCGTAATATCAGAAGCGACATCCCATCACTTCTGCCAGATTCTATTCACTAGGATTATGTCACTAAATGTAGTCCCTACTCAGGGTAGGAGATTGCAGAACTGCCCTAATGCCAGGAGTTGGGAGCAATCCTAGAGGCTGCCTACTGAATTAATCATGTACATAAATCGCCGCCCAGGTTACCACTTTGTTGTGAAATCCACTTGACACCCATTGGTCCTGATTTTGAGGTCTTTTGCTGCATTGCACCTTATTAACCACTTGTTCCTTCTTATAATTTTCTTTTCTGAATTTTTGTTAGCACTTCAGTCTGCAAGTTTTGGTCTTAGTTTTTTTGGCCACTGTTTTTATTCTGTTTCATGAGGCCATCATACTCTGACAAACTTTAAGAGTAGATCTTTCAAAGTACTTTATTCTTCACCTTTATCCTGCTTATTAGATGTCATTTATTCATGTATTTAATATGAATTAAATGAACATTTACTGAGCAACTAATATGAATTATTTGCCCTGACATTAAGCACTTTTATTGGCAGAACCATTTGAAGATTAAATTCCTTCGAATCAATGGTCCAGGGTTTATATACATTCATATTATTGGCTTTTAGGGCAGACATGCTGAAAACTTCTTCTGACTCTACTTTGCATCTATTAAATTTGAAATCACCTGCAAAGGCAAATGGGGAAAGAACACAGCATTCAGCTTTGTTTCCCACATTGCTTTTGGAACATATGATGTAGTTTAAAAAGTCGGTAATGTTTGTCCTGAATTTGCTCATCTGAAAGTGATTTAAGTTGAGCAATTTAATGATTGGAACATTTTGGAGCTTTTGCCAGGACACCAAAACTCTTAGCATGGTTTAGGAATTCTGCAGCACTCTGACTGTTCCCAGCTGCTTGGGAGTCTTTGCTGAGTCCTTCTGTAACTCCACAGATCTGGCCTCACAGAGGTTTTCATGCATTTTGTTTCCTTTAAATATTTTTCCATTGATATTAGGATCAGGCCCTGATTGTGGGAAAATACCAGAGACAAAAATGGTTCAAGGTAGGCAAACATTACCATAAGCATTTCTTTACTAATCATTTGGTGGAAGAGTCCTTGAGCCTGGAGTCTAGGAACATCCAAAATTCCTTCTGAAGACCTGATAGGGTTCTGTTTTTTGTTTGTTTGTTTGTCTTTTGAGACAGAGTCTTGCTCTGTCACCCAGGCAGGAGTGCAATGGTGCAGTCTCAGCTGCAACCTCCACCTCCCATGTTCAAGAGATTCTCCTGCCTCAGCCTCCCAAGTAGCTGGGACTACAGACACCCGCCACCACACCCAACTAATTTTTGTATTTTTAGTAAAGACGGGAATTTTACCATGTTGGCCAGGCTGGTCTCAAACTCCTGACCTCAAGTGATCCACCCTCCTCAGCCTCTCAAAGTGCTGGGATTACAGGCGTGAGCCACGGCAACTGGCCAAGACCTGATAGGGTTCTGTTGAGCAAGAAAATTAATGGGTAAGAAATGACAAGAACAAAGGCTGTAGTGATTGCTGCTATTGCTTTCTGACTGCCTTTTAGGGATTAAAAAAGTAGTAAATAGAAAGTTGTGGATTAAGCAAATGGTACATGAATCTGAAGATGATGATCCTTAGCTAAATTCAGGGAGCAAGTATCATCCCAACAATTGAGATGACTCTTTGAACAAGGCTGTCATTGACAGAGCAAGCTTCACCATTCATAACACAGTGAATGCTCACTTGCCCTTAATGAATGCTTTCTTCCTTTCTTTTCTCTCTCCTTTCCTTCACTCTGAGCATTTTTCCATGCTTCCTTTATATTTTAAACATGGTTTTATAAAAAGGTTATGAGCATTACTAATGTTAAGCTGTACTAAAGAGCTGGATATATGTCAAGGAGAAAGCCATTTAGGTCACAGTTCCAGAAAACACATACCCCGATGACTTCATTTCTTCTTCCATCACATGGTGTTATGCTTGGCTGAAATGTGGCAATTAATATTCTCTACAAACTCTGAAATAGCTAGAAGTTTCCTAAGAGATTAGGGTTGCGGCAAAGGATTTTGTTTAAATTTTTAAATTGTTGTTTCACTATAGCAAAAAGTTATTTTTAGTTTTTTCTTATTCAATCATGTATAATCTGGGGTAAGGAGAAACTTTCCAAATTAAGTCACAGATCGGTTAAAGCAAAAATGATATTCCTACTCTTTCATGGTTTCTGACAAGTAGGACACAGAGTTTGATCTATATCGTTAAGAGACAACAACTTTGGGCTCAGATGAATTGAGACAACTTGCTCTATTATAATGAGCAGAGAACTGAACTTCTAGAAGGTCTTGGAACACTTCAATTTCATTCAATATTTACCAAGCAGCTGTTTTATTGAAGATTCCTTGCAGACACTGGAGTTCAGTAATAAGGCATGATCTGCCTCAATGAGCTCAGAGTGTGTTCTTGCAGGAGGTGGGGTAGGGGGAGGAAAACTCATGAGTACATAACAAAAATAAGACTTGATACTCTGTAAATAGTTGTGTTTCTAGGCAAGATTTTTAAAAAACACCTATTGAACATCAATCAAGACGTGTATAAAATGGTAACAAGTCTTGACCTTTGTTTACTTTCAAAATATATGGAAATCTGTAAGTTGAAATGTGTACATCATTCAGTGAATTGAATGTTGTGTTCTATTAGTTCCCTATGTGAGCGGCAAAACAGGAACAGCTGATAGAACACACTGTAATTGGTGAGGTCTGGCTGTACATCTAAAATTTACCTAAATTTATGAGGTACAAGTCTAATCTTGTTACATGGCTATATTGCATAGTGGTGAAGTTGGGGCTTTTAGGTTACCCATCACCTAAATAACATTGGACCCATCTAGCTCCACTTCTAAAGACCTTAAAGGGATTCTAAAATACAGCCATCCGAGAGCCTTTCTGGTTATGGGGGGTCACTCTGTCCATGATCTAGAGTAAAATAAAGACAGCATTCATCATGGTTTTTCCCCAAATAGCCTTATTCCTAGACTGAGGAGCCATATGAGAGTTCAGTCTCAGTGTCATGTTGTGTCCCCTGAAACACACTGAGCAGAAGCTGGAAAAATGTTCCTGGTGGTCTCAGCCCCATGTTTCAATAAGGAGGAGGAGGGACCCAGGAGGGAAGAAAGCTGAGGTCATTCCAGACACCCAACATGAAGGTGCTGCAAAGCTGCAGCCAATAGAAAACTTTTTGTTCCCATACAGACTACTTTTTCTCCCCCAGCCGGGTTTTTTACTTCCTAGCCATCCCTAACTCCGATTTCCCCCTGCCCTGTTCAACTCTTACATCTCCTTCACAGTTTAAGCACACATCAACCTCTCCATTCTTTGAGCAGTCCAATAGTTGATTATTTTCTGTGTCAGATGTGCATCTGACTCATTAATTCTAAGCAAAGCTGTTTGTTCATTCAAATGGGAAGCACCTACTACATGGCAGGCAGCATGCTCACTGCGGGAGGCAGCAATCCCACTGTCGGGGTGCATCTTCAACGTCCCTGCCCTGAAGATGCAAACCAATACAACATACTATGAAGATTTCTAGGGAGGAAATGAACATGGTGCTATGATGGAAAATAACAGGCAGAGTTTCTCAGAGGAGGCAACATTTACACTGAGACCCAAAGCCAGAGAAGAAGCCACCCATGCAAAAGGAGCTGAGGGTAGGAGAACATTCCAAGCAGAGGCAGAGGTAGAAGAACAGAAGTGGAGGGAGCTTGACCTCCTCAAGGAAGTGGCAGATGGCCAGGCCAAGAGCTTGTCAGAGGAAGGAGGCAGGAGATGAGGTCCAGTGTGAAGAGACGGGCAGATCTGTCCAGGCCTGCAAAGAACCCAGTGTTATAATTCATTCAGCACTTGATGCTGAGTCTGCAACTTCCATCAATAGCCCCCTTGGTACCCAGCACAGACCTTCGCTCAGAGTGAAGTTTCAGCAAACACTCAGCAGGTGGAATGACTCAGAGGCCCCAGTCTTGCACCAGTGCTTCCAGAACCTCCCTGCCCATCAGTCCTCCTCCACCTGACTTCAGCATGAGTTGGGACTCCCAAAGGTCTCTCTCAATCCTTGTGTTTGGCCATATTTACCCTCTCTCAGCCTTCTCTCAGAAAATAAAATGCTCAGTGGACAAGAATGACTTTGGTGGCGCGACTTGTCCCCAGTCTCCCTTCCAAGACGTGGCCCAGCTGTATGGTTGACATCTGAGACTGGAGAGCAGTGCCACTGGAGATTCTCATCTTGGCTCCATTATCCACCAGCTGTGTGCTGGGGTAAATCAACTAATCTGAGCCTCAGGCTTCTCCTGTAAAATGGATCTCATGAGGGGGTCTTCTCGGGACTTCTATGAGGATTAAATGGGGTGATACACAAAAAGCCCCTTCACACAGTGCCTAGAACATGGTTAACACTCAGTAAGTTGTTAGCTACTGTTATATTATTAACATTAGCGTATCAACCAAGGCCCCTAAAATACTCAAAATATCCCAGTTCTACCCCTCTTCTCTCTTTGGAGAAACTCTAAGGCTCAGCTGGGTGCCACTTCCTCAGTGAGGGGTTCCAGGTAACCTTGGCTGGCAGTGATTTGCTCCTCTATCTGCCCCTGCAGCAATTTGTATGCTTCTCTTGGGAGACACCTGATGCTTGCCACATAGCACGCAATGGCATTGGCCTGTCTCTCCTCCTCAGCTGCCAAGTGTTTGAGAACAGGCATAGTACCTTTTTATAATGACTATCAATTCACACTTTTTTTTACATTTTAATCTCTCTGAAATTGAGGATGATCTTACCAATAATGGCATGTTGAAGTTAATTGACAGTGCTGTTTTTTTTTTCTCAGTGGCACATAAAATAACAATACATCTTACAATAGATGGCACCTTAGGTTAGAAGAAATGCCATTAACTTTGGTTGTGGGCTCTAGAGTCAGATTTCTGGGGTCGCTTATTTGGCATGTAGCCTTGAGCAAGTTACATAACTTTTCTGTGTGGCAGCTTCTCATGTGAGCAATAGACACAATTGTCTCATAGTTGCAAGGATTCAGTGACATAATACAATGAAAAGCATTTAGAACAGGGCCTGGCACGTTGTTAGTGCTGTGTATTTATTATCTATTGTTATTCCTGGAGACCAGCTCAGTTTCTGGCCATAGTGAGGCTCAGGAAATATCCGAATAAATAAAAGAACAAAGGAGCAACTATGACAGCAATGGGAGCACGTGCTCAGCTCTTCCTGAAGAGGACTCAACTGCAGGGAGCTTGCAGACCTTTGGGATCACAGAGTCACACTCCCAGTCAGTGACTAAGCACAGTGGGGTCGTAGAGCTGGGTGGTTTCTTCCCAATGCTAGATCCTCAAACAGATGATCTTGGGTTCTGGCGTTTCACATCAGCCTGGCTCAGATTTCTCAGAGTAGCATTGCGGCCTAAGACTCTTGCTATCCATCCTCCTCCCTTCCCTCCCTTCTTAAACAGCCATCAAACACCTCTCAAGGTCGAGGGCTTTCCGCACCTACTCCTGTTCCCTCCGTTTATTCTTCACAGGTCTTTCCCCACTAAATCTCATGCCTGTCTAATTCTGTCATGGCCTCTGCTTCTGGGCAGGCCACGCTGACCTATTAGTAAACCTCTGAGAGAATGTGCTAGTGCCCACCAGGACCCAAACAATTTCACAGTTTCCTGCTTGGACACATGTGGTGCTGTCAGAGGAGAATCTGAGCACAGAAATACAGGAATAGCCAGGAGGAACTGACACCTCATGGAAGCCCCACCTCAGTGATGGCATTTGGCCCAAACTGTGCCAGGACTTTAGTGAGTACCCACCAGGCCACATTTGCTTACACGGAAATCCTTGCCCTCCTCCTCGTAGGCCCCAGGAAGGCTGCCTGAGATCCCACTGTGAGAGGCAGAACTCAGTGGGAAACCCTCAGCTGGGGCCTTCTCCCTCCTGCTCCACAGCTGACCTGGACGCACCAAGACTCTTTCCCTAGTTTTGTGTCCACCATGACCCAAGGCCATGCCTGACTTTGGTTGTGACTGAGCAGAGCCCTGGGAAATTCTGCCTTGGGGATCTTTCCTTGGCCAGGAGCCAGAGAGAGGTCTAATTTGTCTTCTGCTACCAAAAATATATTCTATTTCCTTTCAGTCCTGTGCTTAATTCAAAAGAGGAACTAAAATCGCTGGATAAACACATGCTATTTTTATTCCCACCTCCCACGTGCGCCCCCTCCTCCTCTTCCTAATGTAGCCTTCAAATCCCAGACGTACACATCTGCCCAAATGTTGCAATGGAAAAAATGGACATGCCTTCTCTCTGTAAGATGAACTTTTGCTGCTGTAGCCCACTCATCCTTCCTTCAATCTTCCTGCCTCCCTGCCCAGGATGAGGAACATGTGAAAAAAGATGCTTTGATTTCTGTTCAAAGAAACCAAGAATGATCTGGAGACAACAGCTGGAGGCCTCAAGTATGCCTTTGCTTTGCCATCAACGTAATCATCCCTGGATTCCATGGCAGCCCCCTGCCCTTTAGAATTGCCTACCATCTCAGTAGCCTAGCCTACGTGTTTTATGGGCCCAGAGGACTCGTAAGTGACTTGCACATAGCAGATACGGAAAGTCATTTTGAGATGTTGAATGGAGGTTCCATCATGCTGGCAAGTAAAAATACAAACACAGAAAGTCAACAAAATGGTTGGTCTTCAAGGCAGACCCAAAAAAGAAAAAAAGTCAATAAAATGAGAGTTAATTATATTATAAAAATAGTTTTTTCATTGTTAGTCATGTTATCTAAGTCATCTTTCCAAGCACATGCACAAAAGAGTCACTTGACACTAATGTGTATTTTTGAGAGCTGCATCTATGGTGAAAAGTAAAGCACTGCTGTTCCTTGCTCAGCTCTCGTTTGCAAAGGAGGGCTGCTCTTCTGCGGGCAAGAACCAGCTTCTTCATGGCTTCAGGGTTGGGGTTTTCAAGGCTCTGATGTGGTGACAGAGTGACCCAGGCCACTCTTAGTTGAAGGATCTCTGTGGGCTTAGGAACTTCCTTGAGTTCCAGGTCATACTCCAGGTGGGCATCAGAGAAAGGCCTGGGCAGGACTGGTCAGTGTTAGAAGTGCCCAAGAGGTTGAGGGCACTGGGAAGCCGATGTTGTTCTGAAGGAGGATCCTGATTCAGATTCTGTATTAGTCATCTCAGGCCGCCATAACAAAATACCATAGACTGGGCGGCTTAAACAAGATGTTTAATTCTCACAATTCTAAGGCTAGAAGTCCTAGATCAAGGTCTGTCAGATCTGAAAAGGCCTTTCTGGAAGGCCTCTCTTCCTGGCTTGCAGATGGCTGCTGCTTCGCTGGGTATCTGTATGCCTGCTCCTATGTGTATGTGTGGGAAGAGAGCGAGTAAGCTCTCATGTCAATCTACTTATTTTTTGAAACAGGATCTCACTCTGTTGCCCAGGCTGGAGTGCAGTGGTGAGATCACAGCTCACTGCAGCCTCAACTTCCCAGGCTCAGGTGATTCTCCCACCTCAGCCTCCCAAGTAGCTGGGACCACAGGGATGCACCACCATCCCAGTTAATTTTTGTACTTCTTTGTAGAGACGGGATTTTGCCATGTTGCCCATCCTGGTCTCAAATTAAGCAACTTGCCCACCTTGGCCTCCCAAAATGCTAGGATTATAGGCGTGAACCACTGCACCTGGCCTGTCTTTACTTCTAAGGACACAAGTCCTATCAGATTAGGACCTGAAGACCTCATTTAACCTTACCTCCTAAAGCCCTGTTTCCAAATGCAGTCAGCATGGGGATTAGGGCTTCAACATATGAATTTTGTAGGGGACACAATTCAGTCCTTAGACACTAAAAAGAATCGTATTCCACACCAGCCTGGTACTAACTTGATCTTCTAAGAATTGTCTGGAACAAGGGTTCTCAGCTGTGGTTGCATAGTACAACCAACCAGGGGAGTTTTAAAAATATCAAGGCTAGGGCCCCATGCCTGGAGATGTTAATTGAATTGAGGGTAGAGCCCTGAAATGCATATTTTTAAAAATGTCCTCCAGGTGATTCTGACATTTATTCGCCAGATATAGGTGATGGGGAGGAAGGCAGCAAATCACATTGCCTTGTGTGTACCTATGCAACAATCTTGCATGTTCTTCACATGTACCCCAAAACCTAAAATGCAATATTAAAAAAGAAAGAAAATAAGTCATAATCACTCCCATGGATAATGTTGTTATATTAAAATATTAATATATTTAAAAAATAAAAGTAGCATATGTTAAAAAAAAAATCCTGTACTAGACAACTGATCATCCAACAGCTGACTACTCCTTGAGGCTCAGCCAGAATGAGACAGACTTCTGTGAAGAGAAACCTGGGAGCACTGAGTGTGTGTGTGTGTGTGTGGTGTTTGGGGAAGGCAAGTGCATTGTGTCTATATTGTGTGGACATATCTTCACAGGTACGAAATATACATTTACATGTATACAGTATGTCACATATGAATACATATAAAATCAAAAATAGCATTAGTCTTGATACAGTCTCATGAGGCAATTTTTTCTAGGTTTGAATGCTACTTTCTCTTTTGGTTGCTATTGTAAAACCTGTTTTCAAATGTTGCCATTGTGTACCAATGTTATGATTCCATTTATAGGAGATACTTAGAATAGTCAAATGTATAGAGACACAAAGTTAGAATAGTGTTACTGGGTGGAGTTATTGTTTAGTGGATACAGGGTTTCATCTGGAAAGATGAAGAAGTTTGGGAGTGAATAGGGGTGATGGTTGCATAACACTGTGAATGTACTTAATGCCACTGAACTGTACACTTGAAATGGTTACAATGGTTTTTAAAGTTGATACTGTGAACTATTGTATTTTTTCCAAGTTTACCAAGCTCTCATGATGAATACAGCATTGTATAAAATCCTAGAAGCAAATCATTCCCTATGTGCATTAGATACTTGAGGTAATCTCTAATTTCTGCTTGTGAATTATCTATACCAAGGATCAATACCTTGATCTCTCCACTCTTAAGTTTACTACTCCATAGAAGCCCCAAGACTTTCTACATAACTGCTAACAAGACCTTCCAACTCTATCCCCACCTATCCCTGAGACCCTCTCGGTCTCACAGTTGTTGCTTAGTCATCTAGAAATTATCAAAAGCATTGTCATTCACAGACCTCATTCACTGCTATGGCCTGCTCTGAGGATATTTGGAGCCTCGGGGTTTGCAGGTAGAGAAAAAGAGTGTGGTGAGGTGGAGGATGAAGGGGTGTCTGAGCATACTGTAAGTGAACAGAAAGGATGGCAGTTGTTTTCTTTAGTTCAGACTTTATCAAATGTGTGGTACTTAAGCTGTTGTCATTTAAGGGGCCAAAGTGAAGCAGCAATTTCATTTATTCTTCAAAAAATTATGGAGAAACCACTATGAGCCAGGAGTTGGGCTCACACGGTGGCATTGAGAGAGATTCTGAGAAGTCCCAGCCTATGTGGGGAGATCAAACAGGCACTAATGGTAGATCATGAAAAGGGCTATATGCAAAGTATAAATATCCACCGTTGGTTGCAAGGGGCAAAAAAATCATGTTTTAAATAAAAAAAGGAATGTATTGCCTCATGGGATGGAAAAGTCTAGGGCAAGGCTATGCTTCAGATACAGCTGGATCCAGGTATTCAACAGCTTTGAGATTTTCTCCTTTCTTGATTTTCTGTGGTCCTCATTCTGAGGGGAAGACTCACCTCTTAGGGTAACTATAATACTTTACTCTTCCACCAGCTTAGCAAATTCTGTATAAAGCAATCTCTTTTCTAAGAGTTCCATCTAAAATTTTCGAAGTGAATCTTGCTGAGATAAAGTTCCCAACTCTAGAGCTGAGGGGATGGAGAAAAATGAGGAGCTGGCTCAACTCAAACTATATTGATTGGATGGGAGCTGGGGGAACCATTTCCCAGTGTGAGATCCAACTATTCTTACTAGAAGAGGGAATAGAGCCTGGCCAGGGAAACCACTGTCCCTCACTACACTGTGGAAGTCTAGGTGAGGCAGTGGCCTGGTCTCCTGTAAGAAGTCAGAAGGCTTCCCAGAGGGACCAGTATTTAAACTGGTCTTTAAGAATGGATTTAAAGAGCCGGTCATGGAAGGATGAGAGGGTTGAGGGAGAGGACCCTCCTGCCCAGGGAAGAAATAGCACAAGCAATATGAATGCTAATCGATGATTTGATGAAAAAGTTCTGTGTGATCAGTCTATTATTGCATGACACCAGTTGCTCCAGAGAATAACATGGTGTTGAAGCAGGAGAGTAGTGATATCTTTTAGTAATTATATGATTTCCTGAAAATAAGCAGGGCAAGCATGCAATTTTAAGTGACCTAAACATTACATCATTCATCTAGTAAAAATTTGCAAGTAGAATACCCACAGAGCTGCTTAAAAGTTGTACTATTCCTCAGCTCTTGGAGTATAATTTGTGAAGTGAATTTGCTTTTTCTGCTCTTGGAATTTTTTTTTTCCAGTTTGTCTTTTGAGATCATACAGGAGATAACTCTACCCATTTCTGGGTGGAAAGAGGTAAAATCGTTTGAGGCACAGTGTAATACTGACGGTGGTGGTGGCCTGTCTGGAGCGGCTGCTGCAGAGAGGCCAGCTGCAGTGAGGGAGGCACAACCAGGGCTGCAAGCTCTGTGGATCCAGAGGGGGCTGGGAACAGGCAGGAGTCCTGCCCGCTACCGAGTTGGCTGGGTGGGAGTCCTGAGCTCCTGGGCACAGCTGCCGTGGTCCCTACATGCTCTTGGGGCCCCAGGAAGCCCCCCGCACCTGCAGGCTTAAAGTGCCCACTCCTGCTCCCTGGCCTCTCCCAATGCCTGCTCCAGGGTGGAGCAAAGTTGTGGCCAAGCTCAGGCACTGTTGCAACCCAGCCAGCTATGTGCACGCTCAGGGAAGTGCTGACACACCAGCCCCCTGCTGCCTTGGCCCTCTCTGGACTTTGGGCACCAACAAGCGCAGGAGGGCAGCTTGGCACAGGCATGCAGGCGCCTCCCAGTGCAGACAGCTTAGGTGTGTGGACAACATGCTAATGGCAGAGGGGTCGGGCAGGTGCTCAGTGAAACCCTATCTTCAAGGGGGGACAGCCTGAAGCCTGGGGGCCGGGCTGCCAGATCCAGGTGAAGTCCACCGCTTGCAGTGAGGGATTCATTGATGACTGTTTGGCCAATTGGATGGTGCTTTTTCCAGGTCTGCCCATGGCCACCCATGGACCAATCAGCATGCACTTCCTCCATTCTGAGTACATGAAAACTCCCAGACTCAGTCAGACTCACCAGAAAGACCTGCCTGCAGAAAGAAGCTAGGCACTTCAGGTCTCCTGAAAGCCATTCTGTCACTCAGTGAAGCACCTCTCTGCCTTGCTCAGCCTTGAGTTGTCAGCATACCTCATTCCTCCTGGATGCAGGACAAGAACTCGGGACCCACCAAATGGCAAGACTGAAAGAGCGGCAACACAAACAGGGCTGAAACACGCCCCCTGTTTGCCGCTTTGTGGGTGACGAGGAGAGCTGTGGTGCTTCTGGGAGCCCAGACTTCCGGACTCCCTGAGCCAGGGCTGTGGCAAAGTGTAACACCCTCTTCGGGGCTCTGCAGTTCCTGGCATCTCCAAGCTTTCAGGCACCATTGCGTTAGCCTTGTCCAGTCACTGGTGCCCACAGCAGAAGCCACTTGTGGTACATTTGGTCCAGCCACAGCATTGCACAGAGCCGGTGTCTGTGCCAGTGTGCCCGGCTGTGCACAGTGGCCAGACTCCACGCTTGCTCGCTCACACACCCCTCGCCTCTCTCTGCCTGGCTCGCTCTTGGCAGGTGTGGGATCTGGGCCTGTAGCACAAGCCAAGCGCAGCCTGCTGGGTCAAGAGGGTGGAACAAGCCCAAAGGTGCAAGAGAAACCCAATTAGAGGCACTGCCAGCCACAGAGATTTCCGGCTGGTGAAGCGACACCCTAAGGATCCAGTGACATTATACAAAAAAGCAATACTGAGGTCTTAAAATTTTTAACAGTTTGAGTATTTTGTCTTACATTTTGCTTTTAAAAAATATAATAGATGGTCACAAAGATGATTATTTATGAAAAACCCAACCCGATGGCCTGCTTCAACAGCCATTCTGTGAGCAACCTTCCACAGTTGAGTTCTTCCTGGTTAAAATTTCTGAGAGGTCATGTAATGTTGAATGCTCCCAAGGCTCAAATCAGGAGCCAAACAACAGTTCCACACCTAGAAATCTGCCAAATCTCCAAGCTTCTCTTATTTAAAATTTAAAAATTTCTGATAGACTTACCTGAGACAGTTCTATCCATGATCATGTGAGTGGTGAATTTGTTTCATCATAGACTCCTTCTCTTGGGCTAATTCTCCATGGGAGGCAATTTTTTAAAATTACTTTTTAATTTTACTTTAAGATCTGGGATACATGTACACAACGTGCAGGCTTGTTACATAAGTATACATGTGCCATGGTGATTTGCTGCTCCCATCAACCCACCATCTAGGTTTTAAGCCCCACATCCATTAGGTGTTTGTCCTAATGCTCTCTCTCCTCTTGCACTTCACCACTCCCTCCCCCACCTGACAGGCCCCAGAGTGTGATGTTCCCCTCCCTGTGTTCATGTGCTCTCATTGTCCAACTCCCACTTATGAATGAGAATATGCAGTTTTTGGTTTTCTGTTCCTGTGTTAGTTTGCTGAGAATGATGGCTTCCAGCTTCATTCATGTCCCTGCAAAGGACATGAACTCATTCTTTTTATGGCTGCATAGTATTCCATGGAGTATATGTGTCACATTTTCTTTATCCAGTCTATCACTGATGGGCATTTGGGTTGGTTTCAAGTCTTTGCAATTGCAAATAATACTGCAATAAACATATGTGTGGATGTCTCTTTATAGTAGAATGATTTCTAATCCTTTGGGTATATACCTAGTAATGGGATTGCTGAGTCAACTGGTATTTCTGATTCTAGATCCTTGAGGAATCACCACACTGTCTTCCACAATGGTTGAACTTTTTAATGATTGCCATTCTCACCGGTGTGAGATGGTATCTCACTGCGGTTTTGATTTGCATTTCTCTAATGACCAGTAACAATTAGCTTTTTTTTCATGTTTGTTGGCCACATAAATGTCTTCTTTTGATAAGTGTCTGTTCATATCCTTTGCCTACTTTTTGATGGGTTTTTTCCTTGTAAATTTAAGTTTCTTGTAGATTCTGGATATTAGCCCTTTGTCAGATGGGTAGCTTGCAAAAATTTTCTCCCATTTTCTAGGCTGCCTGTTCACTCTGATAGTTTCTTTTGCTGTGCAGAAGCTTTTTAGTTTGATTAGATCCCATTTGTCAATTTTAGTTTTTGTTGCAATTGTTTTTGGTGTTTTAGGCATGAAGTCTTTGCCCATGCCTATGTTCTGAATGGCATTGCCTAGGTTTTCTTCTAGGGTTTTTATGGTTTTAGGTTTTACATTTAAGTCTTTAGTCCATCTTGAGTTAATTTTTGTATAAGGTATAAGGAAGGGATCCAGTTTCTGTTTTCTGCATATGGCTAGCCAGTTTTTCCAGCACCATTTATTAAATAGGGAATTATTTCCCCATTGCTTGTTTTTGTCAGGTTTGTCAAAGATCAGATGGTTGTAGATGTGTGGTGTTATTTCTGAGGCCTCTGTTCTGTTCCATGGGTCTATATATTTTGTTATCAGTACCATGCTGTTTTGGTTACTGTAGCCTTGTAGTGTAGTTTGAAGTCAGATAGCATGATGCCTCCAGATTCATTGTTTTTGCTTAAGATTGTCTTGGTTATATGGGCTCTTTTTTGTTTCCATATGAAAGTTAAAGTAGTTTCTTCTAATTCTGTGAAGAAAGTCAATGGTAGCTTGATGGGAATAGCATTGAATCTGTAATTTACTTTGGGCAGTATGGCCATTTTCATGATATTGATTCTTCCTATCCATGAGCACAGAATTTTTTTCCATTTGTTTGTGTTCTCTTATTTCCTTGAGCAGTGGTTTGTAGTTCTCCTTGAAGAGGTCCTTCACATCCCTTGTAAGTTATATTCCTAGGTATTTTATTCTCTTTGTAGTAATTGTGAATGGGAGTTCACTCATGATTTGGCTCTCTGCTTGTCTACTGTTGGTGTATAGGAGTGCTTGTGATTTTTGCCCATTGATTTTGTATCCTGAGACTTTCCTGAAGTTGCTTATCAGCTTAAGGAGTTTTTGGGTTGAAATGATGGGGTTTTCTAAATATACAATCATGTCATCTGCAAACAGAGATCATTTGACTTCTTCTCTTCCTATTTGAATATTCTTTTTTTTTTTCTTGCCTGATTGCCCTAGCCAGAACTTCCAATACTATGTTGAATAGGAGTGGTGAGAGAGGGCATACTTGTCTTGTGCCAGTTTTCAAAGGGAATGCTCCAGCTTTTGCCCATTCAGTATGCTATTGGCTATGAGTTTGTCATAAGTAGCTCCTATTGAGATGTTCCATCGATACCTAGTTTGAGAGTTTTTAGCATGAAGCAGCGTTGAATTTTATCGAAGGCCTTTTCTGCATCTATTGAGATAATCAAGTGGTTTTTGTCATTGGTTCTGTTATGTGATGGAATATGTTTATTGGTTTGTGTATGTTGAGCCAGCCTTGCATCCCAGGAATGAAGCTGACTTGATTGTTGTGGATAAGCTTTTTGATGTGCTTCTGGATTTGGCTTGCCAGTATTTTATTGAGGATTTTCGCATTGATGTTCATCAGGGATATTGGCCTGAAATTTTCTTTTTTTGTTGTGTCTCTGCCAGGTTTTGGTATCAGGTTGATGCTGGCCTCATAAAATGAGTTAGGGAGGAGTCCCTCTTTTTTTGTTGTTTGGAGTAGTTTCAGAAGGTATGGTACCAGCTTCTCTTTGTACCTCTCATAGAATTCAGCTGTGAACATGTCTGGTCTTGGGCTTTTTTTGGTTGGTAGCCCTCAATTTCAGAGCTTAAATTAGTCTATTCAGGGATTTGACTTCTTCCTCGTTTAGTTTTGGGAGGGTGTATGTATCCAGGAATTTATCAATTGCTTCTAGATTTTCTAGTTTATTTGCATAGTGGTGTTTATAGTATTCTCTGATGGTAGTTTGTATTTCTGTGGGATAGTGGTGATATCCCCTTTATCATTTTTTATTGTGTCTATTTGATTCTTTCTTATTAGTATGGGTAGTAGTCTATTTTGTTAATCTTTTCAAAAAATGAGCTCCTGGATTCACTGATTTTTTTGAAGGGCTTTTTATGTCCATATCTCCTTCAGTTCTGCTCTGATCTTAGTTATTTCTTGTTTTCTACTAGTTTTGAATTTGTTTGCTCTTGCTTCTCTAGATCTTTTGTGATGTTCAGGTGTTGATTTTAGATCTTTCCAGCTTTCTGATGTGGTCATTTAGTGTGATAAATTTTCCTCCTAACACTGCTTTAGCTGTGTCCCAGAGATTCTGGTACATTGTCTCTTGTCCTCATTGGTTTCAAAGAACTTTATTTCTGCCTTAATTTTGTTATTTATCCAGCAGTCATTCAGGAGCAGGTTGTTCAGTTTCCATGTAGTTGTGTAGTTTTGAGTGAGTTTCTTAATCCTGATTTCTAATTTGATTGCACTGTGGTCTGAGAGACTGTTATGATTTCCATTCTTTTGCATTTGCTGAGGAGTGTTTTACTTCCAATTATGTGGTCAGTTTTAGAATAAGGGCTGTGTGGTGCTGAGAAGAATGTATATTCTGTTGATTTGGGGTGCAGAGTTCTGTAGATGTCTATTAGGTCTGCTTGGTCCAAAGCTGAGTTTAAGTCTTGAATATCCTTGTCAATTCTGTCTCATCGATCTAATATTGACAATGGGGTGTTAAAGTCTCTCACTATTATTGTATGGGAGTCTACGTCTCCTTGTAGGTCTCTAAGAACTTGCTTTATGAATCTAGGTGCTCCTGTATTGGGTGTGTATATATTTAGGATTGTTAGCTCTTCCTTTTTTATCTTTGTTTAAAGTCTGTTTTATCAGAGACTAGGATTGCAATCCCTGCTTTTTTGCTTTCCATTTGTTTAGTAAATATTCCTCCATTCTTTCATTGTGAGCCCATGTATGTCTTTGCATGAGAAATGGGTCTTGATTCTATCCAATGTGCCAGGCTGTGTCTTTTAATTAAAACATTTAGCCATTTACATTTAAGGTTAATATTATATGTGAATTTGATCCTGTCATCATAATGCTAGCTGGTTATTTTGCACATTAGTTGATGAAGTTTCCTCATAGTGTCGTTGGTCTTTATATTTTGGCATGTTTTGCAGTGGCAGATACCAGTTTTTCCTTTCAGTATTTAGTGCTTCCTTCAGGAGCTCTTATAAGGTAAGCCTGGTGGTAACAAAATCCCTCAGCATTTGCTTGTCTGAAAAAAAATTTTATTTCTCCTTTGCTTATGAAGCTTAGTTTGGTTGGAAATGAATTTCTGGGTTAAATTCCTTATTAATGTTGAATATTGGCCCCCACTCTCTTCTAGCTTGCAGGGTTTCTGCAGAGAGATCCACTGTTAGTCTAATGGACTTCCCTTTGCAGGTAACCTGGCCTTTCTCTCTGGCTGCCCTTAACATTTTTTCCTTCATTTCAGCCTTGGAGAATCTGACAATTATGTGTCTTGGGGTTCATCTTCTTGAGTATCTTAGTGGTGGTCTCTGTATTTCCTGAATTTGAATGTTGGCCTGTCTTGCTAGGTTGGGGAAGTTCTCCTGGGTAATATCCTAAAGTGTATTTTCTAACTTGGTTCCATTCTCCCTGTCACTTTGAGGTACACCAATCAATCATAGGTTTGGTCTTTTCACATCATCGCATATTTCTTGGAGGCTTTGTTCATTCCTTTCATTCTCTTTAATCGTGTCTTCTCACCTTATTTCAGTAAGTTGATCTTCAGTCTCTGATATCCTTTCTTCCACTTGAGATTCGGCTATTAATACTTGTATATGCTTCATGAAGTTTTTGTGCTGTGTTTTTCAGCTGCATCAGGTCATTTATGTTCTTTTCTAAACTGGTTATTATAGCAGTTCCTGTAATTTTTTATCAAGGTTCTTAACTTCCTTGCATTGGGTTAGAGCATGTTTCTTTAGCTTGAAGAGGTTTGTTATTACCTACCTTCTGAAGTCTGCTTCTGTCAATTCTTCAAACTTATTCTCTGTCCAGTTTTGTTTCCTCACTTGAGGGGAGTTGTGATCATTTGGAGGAGAAGAGGCATTCTGGTTTTTGGGATTTTCAGCATTTTTTCACTGGTTTTTCCTCATCTTCATGGATTTATCTACCTTTGATCTTTAAGGCTGATGATCTCTGGATGGGGTTTTTATGTTGGGGTCTTTTTGTTGATGTTATTGTTTTCTGTTTTCAAACAGTCAGGCCTGTCTGCTACAGTTTGCTGGAGGTCCACTCCAGACGCTGTTTGCCTGGGTATCACCAGCAGAGGCTGCAGAACAGTAGAGACTGCTGCCACTCTTTCTCTGGAAGTTTTGTCCCACAGGGGCACTGGCTTGATGCCAACCAGAACTCTCCTGTATGAGGTATCTCCCAGTCAGGAGGCATAGGGGTCAGGGACCCATTCAAGGAGGCAGTCTGTCCCTTAGCAGAGCTCGAGTGCTATGCTGGGAGAATCCTCCTTGTCAGGATCATCTGCTCTCTTCAGAGCTGGCAGGCAGGAACGTTTGAGTCTGCTGAAGCTATGCCCACAGCCACCCCTCCCCCTAGATGCTCTGTTCCAGGGAGATGGGCGTTTTATCTATAAGCCTGACTGGAGCTGCTGGGGAGGCCATTTTTATACATGAAAAATAATCATTGTTATCTAGTCCTTCCCCTCCACAAATAAGAAACAGGAAGCAGAGCTGTAGAGATCAGCAAACAAAAATGCCCACAACCAATGTTTATTCTTGATTTGTCACCACTCTTTTCATGTCTCATTTTCCTCCACATGTTAAATATATAATAACCAAAACTTTATTAACATACAAATAAAGAAAACATGCGCAGCATGTAAGCATGGCAGGTAGTGAGGAAACCTGGCCAGCTGACTGGTTCTTGCACCAAGGTTTACAGAGTAGGGTTGTGTTTGAACATCTTCTGTGGGTCTGTGTCATTTCCAAGTTGAAGAATTTCAATCAAAGAGCAACATATGCCACATGGGTTAAAGACAGTTAATGACAGAGAAGCATTTCTGTTCATACTAAGGGAAAAGTCTGTTATTTTTTTTCCCCTGAGTCCTCACTTTGTTCTTTTCTGACAAATGTTTAAATACAGTGAAATACCAAAGGAGACAAGGATTAAGTGGACACAGGATGGAATCAGAAAAAACAGAAATGGAATCCAGGAAGTTGTGTGGGATACAACTGATTTATCTCCTTGATAAAGAAAAAATGTACAGAATATTTAATGAGTCTGTCTTGGGAAAAGGAAAGGGAAAAACACATTTTTTGTTCGTTTTAGATAAGCAGCTAAGCCATTTGCCGAAGGGAAAAATGTCATGGGAAAAAGAAAAATATCTCTAATATCTATAGCACATGAAATATCTAAGTAGGTGGGTGCAGAGGCTTATGCCTGCATTGGGAGAGCCGGGCAGGTGATCATTTGAGGTCAGGAGTTCAAGACTAGCCTGGTCAAGATAGATAGGGAAACTCTGTCTCTACTAAAAATACAAAAATTAGCCAGGTATGGTGCCTGTAATCCCAGCTACTCGGGAGGCTGAGACAGGAGAATCACTTGAACCCAGGAGGTGGAGGTTGCAGTGAGCCAAGATCGCACCACTGCACTCCAGCCTGGGCGACAGAAAGACTTCATCTCAAAAAAAAAAAAAAAGAGGAATATTTAGTAAATATTAAAGGACAAGAGGGAATATCTTTAAAAAATTATAATGCACATGTTGGACAAAAGGTACTATTATAGTATTAGGTTGTTGTTATTGAAATAGCAGTTGACATATAAATTCAAACATTCATTTTCAAATTCAGCTTCTCAGAGGTTTGACTTCAGATGCCTGAGTACTTTCAGCATTATCTTTGCCTTTATCCTTCTTCATGCGGATAAACACAACTGTTAAAATTATACCTAAAAGAAAAAACCCAGGGTCAAATAAATGGGATCTTTAAAAATATACTGTAAATGTACTGTCACATTCATTTATGAAGTAGTACTGTGATGGGAAAAATGACTTGAACTCATTTTTGTATGTGGTTCAACAAAGTTTCATTGTCCTAGTGAATAAGAGACTGTAGTTATTGACCTTCTTGGAGAGAAATGAGCTTATCCTTTATCCTGTTGTATGTAAGTATCAAGTCCGAAACCATAGCTGACTTGGTGGCTCTCATTGGATCTCTCCCTAAGAATATAGGACCTAATGTGCTACACTACGGAGTGTGTAAGCACCTGCAAAGTTCCTGAACTTTATACTTAATATTGATTCTATTCTTCCCCTTTCCTAGAGAAAATAATCCAATTAGCACAACCAGAAAGCTGTTCTCTGATCTGCTCACCTCCCTGAAGCTCACTTTCATCGTGTCTACACCAAATACCACATTTCCTTGGGCACCTTCCTCTTGCATCCTGCCTACGTTGTTGTGGGACCCTGGGTAGACTACTTAACCTTCTTGGATTCTCCCACCTGATGGATTAAAATTACAGTGTGCATCTTAGCACAGATTATGTACTGTCAAACAGTCTACTACGAAGAAGGGAGCTGTTTTAAGGAAATTAACCTGCTAGTAAGTTTACAAGAGGAATCATGGCAGAAAGGACTGGATGCTCAGAAACTTATTATTTTCAAGATAGGGTTGGAATTATAAGGGCATGAAACTGTAAAATCCTAGTACTTCTATTTCTAGATGTCCCCAAACTCAACCAGTCTTTAACTTGTGGTAAGATTATAGAATGAAATTGGTATGTTAAGAAAACTGCTATTTGATATGTAAATTCAAAAATCCTTTCAAGGTGGGAGGGCAAATAACGCAGAGGCAGAAGGGACCTTTGGTAAGTGAGTGGGACCTCAAAGAACCAGCTCAATTACCATAAAAATTACCATGAAAAGTATGCAGCAGATAGTGGTTGTCAGGGAGAAATGGTGATCACCATGCACACATTAGGATGGGCAGTGACCATGACGTGAATGCCCTCCCATGCCATAAGGAGTGTGGACTGGAGGGTATAAAGAAATGGGGACCCCTTTCTTTATACTCTGATGCATGAATCGGAGTCCAGTGTGACACACTGGATCATGACAGAACACACCAGATGCCGAGAGAACAATCAAGAATACTTAGAATAAGCCTAGCCTTTCTTTTAAAAGAAAAAGCATATGAAACCATGAACCACTTCACTTAGGTATGCATGAAATAACGAAGTACCTACTTCTAATATGTTTAACTTGTGGTGGGGACAACACTTGAAAGACGGTAATTACTATATATAGGTTGAGTATCCCTAATCTGAAAATCTCAAATCTAAAACTTTTGGGGTACCAACTTGATGCCACAAGCAGAAAATTCTACACCTGACCTCATGTGACAGGTTACAGGCAAAACTTTCTTTCATGTACAAAATTATCTAAAATACTGTATGAGGCCGGGCGCAGTGGTTCATGCCTGTAATTCCAGTACTTTGGGAGGCAGAGGTGGGCAGATCACCTGAGGTTAGGAGTTTGAGACCAGTCTGGCCAACATGGTGAAACCCCGTGTCTACTAAAAATACAAAAACTAGCCGGGCATAGGGGGCGGGCACCTGTAATCTCAGCTACTTGGATGGCTGTGGCAGGAGAAGTGCTTGAATCTGGGAGGCAAAGTTTGCAGTGAGCTGAGATCGCTCCACTGCATTCCAGCCTGGGCAACAGAGACTCCATCTCAAAAAAAAAAAAAAAATTGTATGAAATGCTTTCAGACTATGTGTATAAAGTGAATTTTATGTTGAGATATCTTGGGGATAGGACCCAAGTCTCATCATGTATTTGCAAATGTTCAAAAATCTGGAAACACTTCTGCTCTCAAGCATTTTGGGTAAGTAAACAATTTGAGTAGGCACTCAGTTGTTTGCAAAAAAGGAAAAAAAAGACAGCTAGATCAGGGGACTCTACTGCCTAGCCAGGCCAGAGGCTATGGCAGAGGCTGTGGTCACGATGCAATGGGTTTTTCTGAGTAATAAAGAATGAGAGTCCTATGCATAGGGAAGTTCTGAACTATACATTTCAGGTATCTAAGTGTCTCCACAGAAATAAAGGTATGCATGATATCGTACCTGGTTTTCAGGGTATTTACCACTTTTTTAAAATAGAAAATTAAGAGTGCAAAAACACTAAACTTCACATTTCTAAAAAAAAAATTGATTTTGTCAACTTCTACCTGTAACAACAGTGGCAGGTGAGACCATAAACTCTGGTGTAGGATCGATATATGTCTTGCATGTCACTGTATCTCCCACATCAAGCACAGTGCATGATGCATGGCACAGCTACTCCGTTTCTTCCCTCTTTATCACAAAGCATTGTAACTAGGCATAAATATAGCAATTGATGGCTATAAAGCCCCTTATATTTCTAAACTAAACAATAAGGCAGTAGAGGCAGAGGGTGGTACTAAAGCTATAACTCCAACCAAGAAAGTTTGATATAATTTGCCAGTCATCTACCTTCTGGGCTATTGCTTGGGTTGCCATGTGAGCAGCCATCAGACCAGTCCAGGAAGACAGGCCCTGAGATAAGCTCACATTTCTGAGGCCCAGGATAAGACTCTTTGAATTAAGAAATTACACTCACCAATGACCAGAAGGGTGGTCAAGAGTATACCAACTGCCGTGCCCACGGTGGGCATCCCAGACTGGTGACCTGCTGGCCGGAAACAGCTTCCTTCCACACAAGTGCAGAATGTAACTGAAAAGCAGGACAGTATTTGGTAGGATAAATATTCAAGTGAATAGTTGCAGAATCCCACATCAAAGACGAGAATCTCCTCAAATGGCCAATGGTGACAGATACTAGCTTGAGTTGCCTACAGCAAAATACCTACCTGGTAAAGAAACAATGCCTTCTAAGGGGGGCCGACCCCCATCGTTGATGCGGATTAGGATGATGTATTCCCTCTCCTCGAAGTTTGTGTGCCTGGTAGAGAGTCGGGCATGAGTGCCTGCCAGGACAGGAAAGAAAACATGAAAACACAACTTCAGACCCTGGATCAGCAGGAATAAAGCTCATCTTGCATCACATACTAAGGTTGACTGGAACATGGCTGGATATGAGTTAAGCTGCCCAAAGTATCACACACATCATTCCACATGTATCTTCTCATAAGGTAAGAAAGGGCTAAAGCATCCTTTAATTTCTTAATTCATTATTTCTCTGTAGAAGTTAATATTAATTATGGTAAATTATCATTTCTAGCATTTATGCTCTATAAAGTTGCCCCAAACACTGAATTAATGAATATTGAACCACTGCTCCTAGAAGAAATACAGGATTAGGTTCTTGTGAGCTTCTAGTTACATTTTCCCTAACTGATCAATATATAACATTGTTTGCATGCTTATGTTTAAAGATATCTTATTTAACATATATTGTTGACTCTAGCATTTAACTCACATCTAACAGCACTAGAACTCCTTCCTGAACAAAGCTTATCAAACACACACATATTTAGGTTGGTGGAAAAATAATTGCAGTTTTGGCCATTACTTTTAATTTGTGGCCCAAACCACAATTTTTTTCTGTAAGGCACACATCACAGCCTTCCTCTGCTTAGGAACTCTAAACAGGACTTCAGCACTATAGTTCAGAGCCATTTTAAACAATGAAATCATCAATGAAAAGCACAAAAATGTGAAAAATGGGGCACTACATAAGCTGTAAAAAGAAAAAAAAGACCCACTTAACAGTATGAGACCTGGGAACATGTGTGTCCAGTAACTCAAATTTTTCACCACTTTGCCAGTGTTCATGAAAGCAAAAGCTGTAAGTGCTGACTTTTGGATTACAAACTTTATCATGTAGATGATTTTATAAACAGAATCTGCAAATAATGGGATCGACTGTACATGCTGGAAGATTGGAGAGTACCTGGGACCGAGCATCTGTAGACCTGATCTGGGTTTCAAATCTGCTGCTTATTAGCTATGTGATTGGGTAAGTCATAACATTTATAGGCCTCAAAATCCCTCTGAGTCCAGAAATAAGGGTATGCATGATATTATACCTGGTTTTCAGGGTATTTACCACCTTTTCTTCAAATAGAAAATTAAGAGTGCAAAAACACTAAACTTCAAATTTCTAAAAAATTTGATCTTGTCACAATTCACACTTATGCCCTCCCCATTCATATCTGCCAAGAAATTTTCCCAGATTTGGGAAGATTTAAATATTCATATTTAAAAATCATTATGGCCCACCTAGATAAGATACAGTAACAGGGACCAGATTTACCATCCCACTAAAAACAACTAAAAGAACAGAAAATATATGAAACCATGGTTTTAAAGATTTATATATTAGTCAATGGACAGTGATTTCTGAAAGAAGAAAAGCAAATGAGTTAAATATTGTAATTGCCTCAGCTTATCATCCAAAGCAAATATCCAGGTCTCAGTTGCAGAGAGTGGAGTGTTCCTGTGATGTCCCTGAGTTGAGGTGATGGAGCACAGGAGTAAGGGGAGATCAAGGCAACTAGAGTTTACAGAGCAGAGTCCCAGAGTAAGCTGCAAGAGAATGCTCACTAAAGAGATCTATAGAGGGGTCTCTTAAGGCTTTAGCTGAGTACTGATCGGCATCTGTATATGAAGGAACTACTCAAGGCTGGGGAAAGAACCATCTAAAAGAGAGCACAGAGCTTATAAAGGGCCAGGAATCATTCTTGGTTCCAAGAGCTGAAAATCTCATAATTCATGTGCTTACCAGGTGGAGTATGTAGAAGGCTTCACCTCACAAGTTTGAAAACATTAATCCTAGAATAGTCCCACCTAGGAAAACTTAAAAGCAACACACACATGAAGGCATCAAATTTTTTCCAAGTAATCTAACTGTATTTTACAATGAAGTTCAAGAGTATTTATGGGAATACAAAATATTCAGTATCCAAATGTCTACAATTTAATAAAAAATTGCCAGACATTCAAGAAAAGAGAAAAATATGACTCATGAGAGAAAAGATCAATTGAAGCCTACCTGGAAATGACACATATTACATAAATAGTGGGAAAAGACATGAAAACAGTTATTATATTCTATATGTTCAAGAAGCTACAAGACTAAGAAGTATAGATAGACATAGAACATATTTTAAAAACCCAGTTAAGAAAACTACAAAGTTTGATACAAAAATAGACTAGATTGTATTAATGGCTATATTCTAGCCATTGAATATATCAGAAAAAAAAGCAGTAAACTTGAAGATATAGAAATAAAGCTATCCAGAAAGAAATAGAAAAAAAAAAGTAAGTTTGAGACAATTTAGGTGGCCTAATGTATGTGTAATTAAATCCCTGAAAGCCAAGAAAGATAGTGGAGAGAAAAAAAAAATTGCTGAGACAATGGCTAATATGTTTTCCATGTCTAATGAAAACTCCAAATTTTCAGATCCAAGAAGATCAGCAAACTTCAGAAACAAGAAAAATGAATAAAACACCACCAAGGCAATATAAGCATCAAATTACTTAAAACTAGTAAGAGAGTATCTTAAAAGCATCCAGAGAAAAAATAATACAAACATTCAATGGAACAAAGAAGAAACCATAGTGGGCAGGGAACCCCAGGTGGTTCAGGTCTGTAATCCCAGCACTTTGGGAGACTGAGGCAGGCGGATTACTTGAGGCCAGGAGTTGGAGACCAGTCTGGCCAACATGGAAAAACCTTGTCTCTCCTAAAAATACAAAAATTAGCTGGGCATCATGGTGTGTGCCTGTAATCCCAGCTACTAGGGAGGTTGAGGCATGATAATTGCTTGAACCTGGGAGGCTGAGACTGCATCAGTGTACTCCAGCCTGGGCAACAGTGTAAGACAGTCTCAAAAACAACAACAAAAGTGGTGAAATATATTTGAAGTACTGAAAGAAAAAATATCTCAAATTTAAAAGTATTCTAGTCATATGTTTTCTGGTTATGATGTAATTAAATTAGAAGTCAGGAAAGTATAGGAAATATTCCCAGAATATTTGTAAACTAAATAGCACATGATCACAAAATAAAAGAGTTGGGTTCTACTGGAGTCATATAAGAGAAAAAAAAAATCTAAAGGGAAGTGTATCAAACTTTGTGGGCCAGGCATGGTGGTTCACACCTGTAATCCCAGCATTTTGGGAGGCTGAGGTGGGGGGCTCACTTGAACCCAGGAGTTTGAGACAAAGCAGGGTCACACCGGGTGATCCCCATCTTTACAAAAAATGTGGCCAAGTGTGGAGGCTCCCACATGTAGTCCCAGCTATGTGGGAGGCTGAAGCAAGAGGATCGTGTGAGCCCAGGAGTTCAAGGCTGCAGCGAGCCATGATCACACCACGGCACTGCAGCCTGGGTGACTGAAGGAAACCCTGTGTCTTAGAAAAAATGCAGCTAATGTAACACTAAGATAAATTTGTAATACTAAATGCCTGTTTAACAAAAAGATCTCAAATTAATGGCAACAGCTTTAATGAAAACAGGACAAGAACAAAAACACAATGTAAGAAGAATAAAGATTTGGCCAGTGGAATACAAAACAGAAAAATAGGAAGAAAAAAAAAATCAATGAAACCAAAAGCTGGTTCTTTGAGAATATCAGTAAAATAAACTTCTAGCCAGATTATCAGGAAAAAAGACAATTTGCCAATATCAGAATGGGGTGATAGCACTACATATTCTACAGATATTGAGAAATAACAAAATATGAACAATGTCAATAAGATAAATGAAATACACAAATTATTTGAATGGTCAAGCTAACAAGCTCAATCAAAAAGAAATAAATTGAATTTTCCTATATCCACAAAAGAAAATTGAATTTGTAGTTAAAACTTCTTAAAAAAAATACACAAGGCCCAGATAGCTTTACTGGCAAAAACTTTAAGAAAGAAATAATACCAATTTTATGCACACTTGTCCAGCTATTTGAAGATAAAGGGGTAGAATGCTTCCTAACTCATTCTACAAGGCCAGACTTGCTCTGGGGCCAAAGCCAAACAAAGACATTACAAGGAGAAATATATAGAGACTAACATCCCTCATGAATATAGATGCAAAAATTATTTAAACAGTTTTAGCAAATCAAACCCAACAATATATAAACATGGTAATATTTCATCACCAAGTAGGCTTTATCCCAGGAATAGGTTGGTTTTAGATTCAAAAGTTGATATAATTCATCAATTAATAGACCTAAAAAATCAAACCAGCCACATAATCAATGCATGGAGAAAAAGTACTTGAAAAATTTAACATCCATTTCTAATTTAGAAAAAAAAAAAACCCTTCACAAATAGGGATAAAAGGTGAAGTCCTCAATCTAATAAAGATCACCTACGAGGGAGAGATCCAAGATGGCGGATTAGGAGCAGCTCAGGATTGCAGCTCCCAGTGAAAGTGCAGAGGGTGAGTGGACGCCGCATTTCCAGATGGATTTTTATTACCCCCAGACCAGGAGATTCCCAGGCAGAGCAGCCCCAC
>CAUYQU010022137.1:0-15177 GCA_963574635.1 Cheracebus regulus | reverse complement strand
GGGCGCCCGGGCCTCAGGCAGGGCGGGCCGGCCGGGGGGGGGTGGTGTTCGGGGTCGGGCGGGCGCACGGATGAGGGGGGGGGGGGAGGAAAGAAGAAGGGAGGGACGGAGAGGGAGGAAGGAAGATGGGAGGGAGGAAGGGAGGAAGGAGGGAAAGAAGGAAGGAAGAAAGGAAGGAGGGAGGGAAGGAAGGAAGGAAGGAGGGAGGAAGGAGGGAGGGAGAGAAGGAAGGAAGGAGGGAAGGTGGGAGGGAGGAAGGGAGGAAGGAGGGAAAGAAGGAAGGAAGGAAGGAGGGAGGGAAGGAAGGAAGGAGGGAGGGAGGGAGGGAGGGAAGGAGGAAGGAAGAGGGGAGGGAGGGAAGGAGGAAGGAAGAGGGGAGGGAGGGAAAGAAGGAAGGCTCTGTGCAGTCAACAACCCTGCAGCTGCAGCTGAAGTGTGACAGGCAGGCCAAGGCTGGGGGGTGATCTGAGGTCTCTGCTGGTCTGAGCTCTCCCACCATGAAGCTTCAAAATAGAATTTCTAGCTGTGTGTCCTTGGGTGAGCCATTTCTCCTCTCAGAGCCTCCATTTCTCTAAAAGTAATGAAGAAGTGGAATAGCTACCTACAATCTCTGCTCACATTGTGAAGCTGTGGACACAGCAAGGACTCCTTAAAGGTTCCTCGCCAACCTGCCTCCACTTCCATCCTGGGCCCTGACAGTCAGATGCCAGGTATCTATTGAGTGCCTACTGTGTGCTGGGTGCCTGGAGTGCAGAAAGAAAGAAAACAAATGGAATGCCTGCCCTTGTAGCACTCAAGATTAATGAGCAAACAAAGCATTCCCAGTAAATAAATAAACGATTGTTAAGTATGTGATATGCTATGAAGAAGTATCATATTCCCTGAGAGTACCAATCACCTCTTGTGGTGGAAGATGGGGTGATCAGGGGAGGATTCTCGGAGAAACAATCATTTCTTTTCTTTTTTTTTTTCTTTTTGAAATGGAGTCTCACTCCATTGCCCAGGCTGGAGTGCAATGGTGCGATCTCAGCTCACTCCAACCTCCGCCTCCTGGGTTCAAGAGATTCTCCTACCTCAGCCTCCTGAGTAGCTGGGATTACAGGTATGCACCACCATGCCTGGCTACTTTTTGTATTTTTAGTAAAGACAGGGTTTCACCATATTGGTCAGGCTGGTCTCAAACTCCTGACCTCATGATCTGCCCACCTTGGCCTCCCAAAGTGCTGGGATTACAGGCGTGAGCCACCACACTCAGCCAGAAATAGTCATTTCCATGAGAGAGAAGGATTAATAAGAATTGTATACAGAGGAAAAGTCTAGGGAAGGGTGCTGTAGGCAGAAGAAATGGCCCTTTGGTGGAAGAGAACATGCCCTGAGCCAAGGCTGACCACAGGCCACTGGGGCTGGAGTGTCAAGAGTGGGGGCAAATGGCTAAAGATGGGGCTGGAGGGGGCAGGGCCTCTCAGGCCATGGAACTATCTTGCAAGAGTGTATATCAGGCAAGTATGGTTGAAGAAACACAAAGAGGCCACCAATAAGCAAAGATGAGATAAAAGGGCACAGGTCAGACAGAGTCTGAAGCTCTATCATTCACAGCCTTATAGGCCCCATTGTGAGCATTTGGGCTTTTGAGTGAAATGAGAGCCATCAAGGGTGGAGAGAGTTGAAGGGAGGAATGGCACGGTCTGAGAAGCTTTAAAAAGACCACTCTGCAAGTTCTTCTTCCAATGGAGTAGAGTGAACTCTTAACAGATATACCCTCCCACAAATAATATCTATAAATTCTGCATATAATATAGAAAACATGTGCTGGAAAGCTCTGAAGTGATCAAAATGATCAAATGATGAAAATGACCAAAAGCAGGCAGATTTTGGAAGGATGTTGAAGCTTTAAGAAGGGACCGGCACATGGTAAGTTTTCCACTTTGATGGCTTTACCCGGAGGGCAGGTTGCAGCTGTGACCTTGCCCAGGGCTGCTAAAAGTCCAGTGGAAAATGCTGTCTATTTGGCCTGAAGAGCTGGAGGACACAGCATAGAGCAACCGGAGCCCCTGGAAAGGAAGGGGGATTTTCTGGAAAGGAAAGTGCCAGAAAAGGCTCAAATTCTGTTAGTAAATTCTGATCAAGTCTCTGGCTCAATTCTGAATCACATATACACAGAAGACTCAAGACAACTTGTAACTAAGGCTAAACAAACTGAGCTGTGATTTGAGATGCAACCCGCTGTAGGCAAAACAGTAGCTTGAGTTTGACCAAGTGAAATGCCTGCTAAAACAAAGACATCAGCACTCTTTGGTAGAATATGACAAACTCCAGAATCTCTACAACATATCTTTTCCAATGTTCAGAATCAGCAATTGCATAGCATTTCACAGGTTTAAATAAAATATTGGTTGGCTGCTTATTTGTGATTTTCATCCCCTAGTCCTTCCTGTCTCCACTGTTAAACACAATTATTGGCATAAAAGAGGTTTTTAATACGCATTTTTAGACTGTATTCTAGCCTGGGCAATAAAACAAGAATCCCATTCTCTCTCCCTCTTTCTCTTCCTTTCTATCTTGAATTCTTTTTTTCTTTCTTTTGCTGTTTCTTTCTTTCTCCTTTTCTTTTTCTAAAATCTCTTCCTTTTTCTCTCATTTTTTTCTTTCTTTTGCTGTTTCTTTCTCCTTTTCTCTTTTTCTAAAATCTCTTCCTCTTTCTCTTTCATTCTTTTTTTCTTTCTTTTGTTGTTTCTTTCTTTCTCCTTTTCTCTCTTTTTCTAAAATCTCTTCCTCTTTCTCTCTTTCATTCTAAAAAAATAAAAATAAATAAAAATTAAAAAAAAAAAAAAAGAATTGAAAGACGCTTGAAATCGGAAAGGGGGAAGGAAGGATGGTCTGCTATTAGCCTTAACAAATCAAGAACTATTTTGACTCCTTTAAACAATGTACATATAAAACTTTAATAAACAAAATGAATCAGATGCTGATACCTTTATATTAAAAAAAAAACAAAAAAAAAAACAAACAAAAAAAAAAACAAATAAGCTGGGACCAGTGGCATGTACCTGTAGTCCCAGCTACTTGGGAGACTGAGTCAGGAGGATTGCTTGAGGCCAGGGGCTCAAGGCTGCAGTGTGCTATGATCATACCTGTGAATAGCCACTGTACTTCAGCCTGGGCAACAAAGGAAGACCTCTTCTCTTAAAAGCTGGAAAAAAAAAAAACTACAACTGTCCAACCTAGCCCAGCTTTTGTAGATAGCTCTTATCTAAGGCTATACATACATTTTATTGAGTAAATAAAAGTAGACCTGAGAAAACAGAGCAACTTATATAGTTAGGTACCTGACAAGCGTAGAAAAGGCCAGTAGCATACAAAAGGAAAGTGAAACAAAGCGAACTCCAGCTGGCGTAGCAGGAGGACGGCTAGTCATCAACTGCAGTAATTGCTCAGCTTCTTCTTCAGTTGGTCTAAAGAGGAATATATCATTAGGCTTTGCATTTTTAGAAGAAAAAGTGAATTTTTAACCTTTTAGATACAAATTTTAAACTTTATAATGATACCTCGCTATTTATCAAATCTTTAACATCTCAAATTGTCAAATGCAAAACTGTTGAGAAATTGCAACTGTAGTGTTTACTGTAGACACAGATACAGGCAGTCCTCACTTTGCCCCGTATTATGAGATCATAAAAACGACCATGCGAGCTGAAATCATGCAACATGATCTTAAAAATCAATGGTGAAAATTATGATTGTACTGTAGCCTTTAACATTTTTGTCTAGACGTTAAAAACTGTGTTGATTATAATGCATAAGGATTTTTTTTTTTTTTTTGAGACAAGGTCTTGCTCTGGCACCCAGGCTGGAGTGCAGTGGCAGGATAAGATCTCACTTCAGCCTTGACCTCCCAGGCTCAGGTGATCCTTTCCCCTCAGTCTCTCATGTAGCTGGGACCACAGGCATGCGTCACCATGCCCAGCTAATTTTTTCTTTTTTTCTTTTTTATTAGAGACAGGGTTTTGCCATGTTCCCCAGGCTGGTCTCAGACTCCGGGGCTCAAGCAATCCACCCGCCTTGGTCTCCTAAAGTGCTGGGATTACAGGTGTGAGTCATTGTACCTAACCAGGAATTTTTTTAAAAATAGTAAAAACGGGCCGGTCGCGGTGGCTCACACCTGTAATCCCAACACTTTGGGAAGCCGAGGCAGGCGGATCACGAGGTCAAGAGATCAAGACTATCCTGGCCAACAAGGTGAAACCCCGTCTCTACTAAAAGTACAAAAAATTAGCCGGGTGTGGTGGTGCGTGCCTGTAGTCCCAGCTATTCGGGAGGCTGAGGCAGGAGAATTGCTTGAAACCGGAAAACGGAAGTCGCAGTGAGCCGGGATCGTGCCATTGCACTCCAGCCTGGCGATAGAATGAGACTCTGTCTCAAAAAAAAAAAAAAAAAAAAAAAATAGTAAAACTAATATTTTTATAGTACTCTAATTGAAAATATTAAAAACATTGGGAACTGAAGTGTTTTCTTTTCTTTTTTTTTTTTTAATGAGATGGAGTCTTGGCCTGTTGCCCAGGCTGGAGTGCAGTGGTGCAATCTCAGCTTACTGCAACCTCCACCTTAGGTTCAAGCAATTCTCATGCCTCAGCCTCCTGAGTAGCTGGTACTACAGCTACTGGCCACGACTCCCAGCTAATTTTTGTATTTTTAGTAGAGATGGGTTTCACTATGTTCACAGACTGGCCTCGAACTCCTGACCTCACTGATACACAAGCCTTGGCCTCTCAGAGTGCTGGAATTACAGGCGTGACCCACCACACCCAGTTTAAAGTGTTTTATTTCTTCGTAAAAACTTTATCAAGAGTAGTTTAAGGGAGTTTGAAAGTTGTTATATACTGTTAATGATTGTCTGCCCATGTTCTGACTGAAATACCATGATTGTTTATGGAAAGTATCTTTAATAAAGCTGGATACAGTTTGTCTTGGAAAGAAAAAAAAAAAAGAGTAGCTTAAACAACCCTTGCCTCCTTCCTTTGATTATATAATGTATAACATGAAGTAAGCATCTTTTCTATCCTTGGTAAATTGTCAGTCTCCTCTAAGTTTGGATCAGCTTCCAATATTTAACCCCTTGTACTTTCAGTCACAAAATATCTGCAAGTTCTTTTCATGTAAAAATTCATGCCAAGATCATATTCTCTGGAACACATTCATTCTTCGGTCACATTCACTCTTCTCATTTATGTCAACAAGTTTACCTTCACTAAGTTCCTCTGGCTATTGTATCTAGGATCTCTCAAATGGCAGCAGCATCAACATTCTCATAGTCAACTACTTATTCAATTTATGCTTGGTTCAAATGTCATTTTCAGCATTACTACTTTTTGTTTCCTTGCTATACTTTCATCTTTATTGGCCAATTTCCTCTTCCAATTATCTGTTTTTGGAAGATAATGATTCAAAAACTGTTTCCATGTTTTGGAACATGGGTTTATTACGGAGAGAAAGGAAGCAATACAGGTTGAGTATTCCCAATCCAAAAAATCCAAAATATAAAATGCCCCAAAAAATCCAAAACATTCTGAGTGCTAACATGAAGTAATGAGCTCAAAGGAAACACTCACTGGAGCATTAAGGATTTTGAATTTCTGAATTAGGGGTGCTAAACTGGTAAGTATAATGCAAACATTCCAAAATCTGAAAAGTTCTAAAATCCAGAACACTTCTAGTCCCAAGCATTTCAGATAAGGGATATTTGACCTTTACAACTACCTACTCTGCTGTATATGCATGAATCAAATAGTAGCTGTGCAATAACCAGTCACAGACAGACTTTGAAAGAAGTGATGCCATTGGTCACTAATCATGATGTACATCTGTTATTTACTTAGTGATATGTGGCCTGAGGAGCTCACAAACTCTATACAAGTATTTGGTTAATGTATCATGGCAACTAAAATGTGAACATGTTGAGAGACCAGCATTATTTAACTAAACTGAGGTAACTCAAACTCATGCATATTGGAGACATGCAAATGAGGACTATATGTACAATTATTAAGAACATTATTTAAAAGGATTTTGTACAGTGACTAAATAAGAAACACTACTGGCCAGGTATGGTGGCTCATGCTTGTAATCCTAGCACTCTGGGAGGCCGAAGCAAGCAGATCACCTGAGGTAAGGAATTCAAGACCAGCCTGGCCAACAGGGTGAAACCCTGTCTCTACTAAAAATAAAAAATAAAAAATAAAAAACAAATTAGCCAGGTGTGGTGAAGCAGGAGAATCGCTTGAACCTAGAGGCAGAGGTTGCAGTGAGCTGAGCTCACACCATTGCACTACGGCCTGGGTGAGACGGAGATTCTGTCTTAAAAAAAAAAAAAAGAAAGAAAGAAACACTATACTTATTAATCACATCACATCAATTTTAAACAATTTATGATAGCACTGTAAAAGGAAACAAAGGAGAGATTTACTTCAACTAATCACTAGGCTAGGCAAAAGATCACCCACAGACCATTCACTATAGTTTTGTCAAGCTGTGTTGAAATTATAGGTTTCTTTAAACTGTGTTTGGAAATTGATAAACTGCTCTAGCTCCTCCCATATTTGTATAGTTCTGTTTACAATCAGAACAAAATAGATGAATACATCTCTGCTAGGGATTTTTGGCCTTAGAATTTCATTCTTCTTATAGGCTAGCCTGCTACCTCAGATTCTGTTGAATCTAAGGATTCAACAGAAAACTTGAATCCTCTGAATAAAAGGCTTTTGGCTCACTTTCTTGAGAATAGAAACAAGAAAGTAAAATGACAAAAAGGTAAAATATCAAACTATTGAATACTTGAGTCCAGCGATCCCCATCAAAGCACAGTACAGACGTAAGAGTGCACTGGCTTTCACAACATGCTCTTCTTTCAGCCCCGAATACACAGACACATTGGGCTCCATGTCCACATCAGCTTCTTCCACAATTCGGGTGCTTCTTACTGTGGGAAGAATGCCCATCAACTCCAGAAGAAGCTGCCTTCTCATCTGCCAAAGGACAGAACTGCTGGTCTCTCTTTTTCTCTGTAAGAAATATAGATCACAAAAGGAAGAAAGCATGGTGCATTTACTAAACTGAAAGGGAGCTAAAACATAGCTCCCCATTTAAACACTTTCAAATTGGCCTATTTGAGGAGATTGTCATGTCTATAGAATCTCATTTTAACCATTCAAGCAAACTACAAATCCACTAGTTTGTCTGAAGAATGAATATTCACCCTAATTTGGATTGGTTGCAAATGAAAGACTAAATTAGCAACAATTTGAATTGTGGAATATTATTTAAATGGTACTTTCAAATACATAAAGACTAACAAAGTGATATGTGGTATAGGAGAAAATGCTCAGATTTTGAGGACGTAAGTTCTTGGGATTTAAATGCCAGCTCTACTATTAGATGATTATATACATTTAGGTATGTTAGTCAACCTCTCTGAACCTCAATTTCCTTAGTGACAAGGAAATATTATCAACAATATTTACCTTATAGAACTCCTATAATTAACAGTTTACAATTCTTGGCCTGATGCAGTGGTTCACACCTATAATCCCAGCACTTTGGGAGGCCGAGGTGGATAGATCACTTGAGGTCAGGAGTTCGAGATCAGCCTGACCAACATTGTGAAACTCAATCTCCACTAAAAATATAAAAATTAGCTGGGTGCAGTGGCGCATGCCTGTAAGCCCAGCTACTTGGGAGACTGCAGCACAAGAATCGCTTGAACCCAGGAGGCAGAGGTTACAGTAAGTCAAGATCACGCCACTGCACTCCAGCCTGGGCAACAGAGTGATACTTCATCTCAAAAAACAAGAGTTTACAATTCTATAAACCCCATAGTTCTTCAGGCAGGGACAATGTCTTAGTCATCTTTCACTTTGCACAGTCTAACATTGTGCCTAACATACAGCAAGCTCTCAGTCTGTTAAGTAGATGAATGAATAAAGATAATACATATTTGAAAGCAGTTCTAAACTACAAAGGCCTAGCCAAATGTTATTATCTTTTAAGTGTTTCCAAGTAAAATACGATAAGCCTGCTTTAATAATAACAGTAAAAGGACAACTACAAACAAGATGAGCCTGCCAAGTACTTAATGCAGTACCTGACATATATAAAGCATCCAATCAATAAATGTTAACTTTCTTTTAAAAAGCAAAGCTTAAAATCAGTTTTCAAATGGGCTATAAAGTAGTACTTGAATATTTTTAAAAATTGTGATTCAGTAGCATAAAAAATAAGACTATAGGATCTAAGCAGTACACATTATCTAGCTGAGTGACCTCAACAAGTTAAATCACAATCTCTATTAGCTCCTTCATAGGAACTCTATTCACAGAGCTTATATAAATTAGCTTTTGAAAATTTAAAATATTTTGCAAGTTAAAAATTTGCAAAATACATATGCATAAGCAGGTGAATGTATAAAACAAAATGTATATACATACAATGGAATATTATTTTTCATTGTATTTACATTTTTATAGATTTAGGGGTACAAGTGCAGTTTTGTTAAACGGATCTATTGCATACTGGTAAGTCTGGGCTGTTGGTGTAGCCATCACCCTGATAGTGGACCCTGTACCCAACAGGTAACTCCTTATCCCTCACCCCCTTCCCACCCTCTCATCTTTTGGAGTCTATGATATGTATAATCCCACACTCTATGTCCATGTGTACACATGATTAGCTCCTACTCATAAGTGAGAATATGCAGTATTTGACTTTGTTTCTCAGTTATTTCACTTAAGATAATGGCCTCCAGTTCTATCCATGTTACTATAAGACATCATTTCATTCTTTTTTACAGCTGAGTTGTATTCCATGTTGTGTGTGTTTGTGTTTGTGTGTGTGTATATATATGTGTGTGTGTGTTTATGTGTGTGTGTGTATATATATATATCACATTTTCTTTATCCAACCATCCGTTGACAGACACTTAGGTTGATTCCATAACATTGCTACTGTGAATAGTGCTGCAATAAACATACAAATGCAGGCGATTTTTATATAATGATTTCTCTACCCAGCAGTAGCATTGCTGGACAGAATGGCAGTTCTCCTCTAAATTAGCAACGGAATATTATTCAGCCTTTAAAAGAAAATCCTGACACATGCTACAACATAGATAAACCTTGAAAACATTATGCTAAGTGAAATAAGCAAGATACAAAAGGAGAAATAGTGTGTAATTCCATTTACTTGAGGTAGCCAGAATGGGTAAATTTATAGAGACAGAAAGTTGAACAGAGGTTACCAGGGGGTAGGATAATAGGGGTGAATGGGGAGTTATTTAATGGGTACAGAGTTTCTGTTAGGGATGTTCTGGAAATGGGCCGGGCATGGTATTATTATAATAATAATAATACTCAGACAGTATATCTTTCTCATTCACTCACAAGGGTACAGTGCGGTTTTCCAAAGGCTTCTATCAAGCCAGACATTGAAGAGATTTGAAATAAATAAATAAATAAATAAATAAAACAATTATCATTCTTCTCATTAAATTTTGTTTGGGAAAAGCCAGTTTTCATTTAAAATATGTTCACATTTAATAGGGTTATTGTTGTCTGTTTTTGGGGTTTTTTTTTTAAGAGATGAGGCCTCGCTATGTTGCCCACGCTAAAGTACAGTGGCTATTCACAGGCACAATTATCATACACTATACCCTAGAACTCCCTGGCTCAAGCAGTCTTCCTGCTTCAGCCTCCTAAGTAGCTCGGATTACAGGCACATGCCACCACACCAACTGTTGCTATTTTTAAAATAAGTATTTCAAATATTTAAGTGTGAATTTCTAATATGATAAATATCAATAGAAAAAAGCCACATAAACAAAACCTCTTTGGTATCCTCAGTGATTTTTTAAAATATAAGGAGGTCCCTGAAACTAGAAAGTGTGAGAACCACTGGTTTAATGACATCATTCAAAAAATGTTTTTTCTCTGTTACTAGCTGCTGAAATATTCTGATCTTTAGCCTATAAAGATATTTAACCCTCACCTGCTGTCCATTTCGGATAAAAGTTCCAAACCAAGTCCGGACTTTTGCATTTGTTCCAAGAAGCAAACCACTTACAAAACAAACCAAGTCACTCACTCCATCTTCACAAGCTTCATTTTTAGTATGATCCAATGTCAAAGCCACACCAAGGCCTGGCAAGTGACATTCTTCCACCTAACACAACAAAGAAAACAAACTGAATTCAGTATTATAAGCAAAAAGGGCAAAGATGCTTCCAAATCTAAAGTATCTAAAGTTTAGAGGAAGAAATACTGAAAAACAAAAACCCAGAGCGGAAGGTAACATATCCAGTATATAAATAAAATTCCCAACCTCTACAGGACTCTAAAACCATCTTGAGAATAGTTCTTGGATGTAATATAAAAGCCTTTGTCTAATGAAACACAGGATCACTTACCACCATGCCTCGGACCTTGAGGGCCTGAGAAGGATTCATTTTACACAAGAAGCGTAAGGCATCTGTCCTGCGCCTTCCTCCAAGACTTTCTTCATCTTGTCGTTCTCCATTTTTTATCAGGCCCCTACAAACTAAAATGATAAAAACCATCTTCTTCAGCCTTGAGAATTAATTATTTATGAAAATGAGACACAACAGAAGAAAAAGACCAGGGAACTTCAAAGCACAGCAACAGAAATTGGCCCAAATAAGGCAAAGAATGAAAAGAGACTTAAAGTAAGAATAGTAAACTGTGGGACAATATCACACACTCAAACACATTTGCAATTACAGTCCCAGAAAAATAAAGAAAGTAGAAGACAAAAATAAATTTCAAGAAGTTTTCCCAAGTGGCATGAAAACTCTAAACCCAGATTAATGCGACCTAAGCAGGACAAATACAAAGAAAATCGTACCAAGAAACATGATACATCAAATTTCTGAAACCAATGATAAAAAGAAAATCTTACAAGTAACCAGGGCTGGATGGGCACAGTGGTGCATGCCTGTAATCCCAGCACTTTGGGAGGCCAAGACAGGTGGATCACGAGGTCAGGAGTTCAAGACCAGCCTGGCCAACATGGCGAAACCCCATGTCTACTAAATATACAAAAATTAGCCAGGCATGGTGGTGGGTACCTGTAATCCCAGCTACTTGGGAGGCTGACGCAGGAGAATCACTTGAACCTGGGAGGCAGAGTTTGCAGTGAGCCGAGACCGTGCCATTGCACTCCAGCCTGGGCAACAGAGTGAGACTCCATCTCAAAAAAAATAAAAAAGTAACCAGGGCCAAGCGCAGTGGCTCACACCTATTAATCCAGCACTTTGGGAGGCCAAGGTGTGTGGATCACGAGGTCAGGAGTTTGAGACCAGCCTGGCCAACATGGCAAAACCCCGTGTCTACTAAAAATACAATAACTAGCTAGGCATGGTAGCACACACATGTAGTCCCAGCTGCTCGGAAGGCTGAGGCAGAAGAATCACCTGAACCTGGGAGGCAGAGGTTGCAGTGAGCCGAGATGTATCATTGCACTCCAGCCTGGGCAACAGAGCAAGGCTCTCAAAAAAAAACAGTGCCAGGCCCAGTAGCTCACACCTGTAATCCCAGCACTTTGGGAGGCCGAGGCAGGTGAATCATGAGGTCAGAAGTTCAAGATCAGCCTGGCCAAGATGGTGAAACGCCATCTCTACTAAAAATACAAAAATTAGCCAGGCGTGGTGGCGGGCGCCTGTAATTCCAGCTGCTCGGGAGCTTGATGCAGAGAATTGCTTGAACCCAGGAGGCAGAGGTTGCAGTGAGCCGAAATCACACCACTGCACTCCAGCCTGGGGGACAGAGTGAGACTCCATCTTAAAAAAAAAAAAAAAGTAACCAGAGGACAGGCAGATCACCTGAAGTCAGGAGGTGGAGGCTGCAGTGAGCAGAGCTCGTGCCACTGCACTCCAGCCTGGGCAACAAAGCAAGATTCCACCTCTTAAAAAAAAAAAAGTAGCCAGAGGAAATTTTTAAAAAACAAACAAAAGTAGCCAGGGAAAAAAGAAACTTTACAGAGGAACCAAGATAAAATTTACCACAAAAAAGAAAATGACATCTAGACGGGATCTTGCTTCCTTGCTTTGCCACCCATACCAGACTCAAACTCCTGGCTTCAAACAATCCTCCTCCTTTGGCCTCCCAAAGTACTGGGATTACAGGTGTGAGCCACACACCCAGCCAGAATGACAGCTAAAAGATGATATCAACCTAAAATTTTATGCCCTTTGATATTTTTCCAGACCAAAAAAGCTGAGAAAATTTGTTGCCAACAAATCCGCACTACAAAAAATAAAGGAAATTCTTAAAGTTAAGGGGAAATTATACCAGATGGAAATGTGGAGCTACAGAAAGGAATTAAGAGCACCAAAAGTGGTAAATATGTGGATAAACAGTATTTTTCCTCTATATTTTTAGTCTTTAAAATATAATTAACTATTTAAAGCAAAAGTAGTAACAATATACTCTAAGGGTTATAATTCACGTAAAAGTAAAATCCATGGCCAGGCGCAGTGGCTCATGCCTATAATCCCAGCGCTTTGGGAGGCCGAGGTGGGGGGATCACAAGGTCAAAAGATCAAGATCATCCTGGTCAACAAGGTGAAACCCCGTCTATACTAAAAATACAAATATTAGCTGGGCATGGTGGTGTGCACCTGTAGTCCCAACTACTCGGGAGGCTGAGGCAGGAGAATTGCTTGAACCCAGGAGGCAGAGGTTGCGGTGAGCCGAGATGGCACCATTGCACTCCAGCCTGGGTAACAAGAGCGAAACTCCATCTCAAAAAAAATAAAAATAAAATAAAATCCATGACAACAATGGCATAAAGTACAAAAGGAAAAAGAAAATGAATAGAAACAAGTAAGAAGATAGATTCAAACCTAACCGCTATAATGATCACATTAAATGGTCTATGTATACAGTCTAAACACTCCAATTAAAAGACAGTCACTAGATTAAAAAAAAAAAAAGACTCAACTATACCTGTCCACAAGAAATCTACCTTAAATATAAAGATACAGACAGATCAACAAGATGAAGAAATACATACACCATAGAAAAACTAATTGTAAGAAAGATGACACGGCTGTATTTTTCAAAGTAGACTTCAAAAGAAGGAATATTACCAGGAATAAAGTCTATTTTGTCATGCCTGTAATCCCAGCACTTTGGGAGGTTGAGGCAGGAAGACCACTTTAGCCCAGGAGTCTGAGACTAGCCTGGGTAACATGGCAAAACCCCATATCCACAAAAATACAAAAAATTAGCCAGGCATAGTGGTACACGCCAGTAGTCCCAGCCACTCAAGAGGCTGAGGTGGAAAGATCACTTGGGCCTGGGAGATTAAGGCTGAGGTGAATCATGACTGCACCAATGCACTCCAGCCTGCGTGACAGAGGGAGATACTATCTCAAAAAAAAAAAAAAGTATATTTTGGAGGTTAAAAATCTCTACAAAGAGGCCAAAAGCAGTGGCTCACGCCTGTAATCCCAACACTTTGTGATGCCGAGGTAGGCAGATCACTTGAGGTCAGAAGTTCAAGACCAGCCTGGCCAACATAGTAAAACCCCTTATCTACTAAAACTACAAAAATTAGTCGGGGGTGGTGCCACATGCCTGTAATCCCAGGTTGGTTGGTTGAGACAGAGTCTCACTCTGTTGCCCACGCTGGAGTGCAGTGGTATGATCTCGGCTCATTGCAACCTCCACCTCCAGGTTCAAGCAATTCTCCTGCCTCAGCCTCCCAAGTAGATGAGATTATAGGCATCCGCCACCACGGCTGGCTAATTTTTGTATTTTTAGTAGAGTTGGGGTTTCACTATGTTGGACAGGCCAGTCTCAAACTCCTGGCCTCAAGTGATCACCTGCCTCAGCCTCCCAAAGTGCTGGGATTACAAGTGTGAACCACTGTGCCTAGCCAGATGATAAATATTTTGATAGAGCTCACACAATAACTGAATGACAAAATCAGGAATTGTAACTCCAGATCCAGGGCTTTTTCCTCCCAGGCTCCTAATTATTCACAAACTACCTTTCTCAACAAAATGTGGTTTTTATTTGTATGTCACTCATACTCAAACAACCACCTTCAATCACCATAAACAGAGATGAAAAAATTTAGTTGATTTTTCTCAATTTCTACCCTATACTTCTCTGCAAACTGACAGCATTAAGACTAAAAAACAAAGGTCTGATTCCTGGGATTTCTGATTATACATATCTCCTATTGTTCTCTTGATATTTCACAGATATATGTCTCTTCTTTGATCCCTGATTATAGATATTCTATCTTCTAGTTCCTTGGTATTTTTTATTGTTGTATTACAGCATTGGTGACTAACAGCATAAAAAAAAATTTTCTGGGGAAGGGGCAGCAAGCACCATGTCCAGCGTGAAGGTGGCAAGAAGCCCCTGAAACAGCCTAGGAAGCAGTCCAAGGAGATGGACGAGGAAGATAAGGCTTTCAAGCAGAAACAAAAAGATAAGCAGAAGAAACTCGAGGAGTTAAAAGTGAAGGCCTCGGGGAAGGGACCCCTGGCCACAGATGGAATTAAGAAATCTGGCAAAAAGTAAGCTGTTTCCTTGTGCCTGAAGAGACGGAGACCCTTCATTTCATCCGTAAACATCTGTATTCCCTGCCATAACATCTTTTGCCACCTATAGCTGGAATTAAGTGTTATCTTGGAGCTGCTGTACATTTAAGAATAAACTTTTGTGGCTGGGCGCGGTGGCTCACACCTATAATCCCAGCACTCTGGGAGGCCAAGGCAGGCGGATCATGAGGTCAGGAGATCGAGACTATCCTGGCTAAAATGGTAAAACCTCATCGCTACTAAAAATACAAAAATGGGCTGGGCGTGGCGGCACATGCCTGTAATCCCAGCTACTCAGGAGTCTGAGGCAGGAGAATCGCTTGAACAAGGGAGTTGGAGGTTGCAGTGAGCCAAGATCACACCATTACACTCCAGCCTGGCGGCAAAGTGATACTTCCTCTCAAAAAAATAAATAAATAGGGAGAGAGATCCAAGATGGCCGATTAGCAACAGCTCAGGAATGTAGCTCCCAGTGAAAGCGCAGAGAACGAGTGGACGCCGCACTTTCCGACGAATTTTTGTTGCCCACAGACCGGGAGATTCCCAGCAGAGGAGCCACA
>CAUYQU010022136.1:0-19777 GCA_963574635.1 Cheracebus regulus | reverse complement strand
AGGGGAGGAGGAACCTAGCTGAAGCAAATTTTACAGAAGCAGAACAAGCAAAAGTTAAAAGATAAGCAGTTGCCCAGGTAGGGGCTTTTCATATTATCAGTGGGTGCATTCCAAAGTGGGGATGGCACAGCTTGAGTAGGTACCTTATCAGTAAGTGCATTCTTGAGTGCTCTTGAATGCAGGTAGACCTAGCTATGAACTCAGGGGAGGGCTATAGCAGGAAGGGGGAGGCTAAGATGGAGCCTGTCTGGCTTTCCGCTAAAATGGAGTCAGTTAGGCCAACACAGGGTAGGTTAGCACAAAATATGGTGACCTCGCTATACAGATAAAGTCTCTCAGGTAATAAAAGTCTCTGAGCAGCTGCCTTCCTGACACAGATATTCTTACTATGAGGTCTTCCTTTACAGATGTAAATTTGCTTTACAAAAGGACAGCTTTTCAGAACTACTCCTGTGTCTGCAGTTTCTCAGAATAACCAGCTTGAAATATGCCAAGGAAGTCTATTTTGGGATAGCGTATTTTGGTATTCTACGGTCATAATTTGGGGTGCTGTGGCCTGAGCCTCAGCAGCAAATAGAGCACAGGATTCAGGGTTCGGAGCCCTGGATCCTATTACCAGCTCTGCCCCCTAATCCAGTGGTCTCTTGTGAAGGGTCCTCACCAGTCGCCAGTTGAATCAATTTCCCTAAAAGGCAAAGAGGCATCAGAGTTCCAGCCGGCTTAAACGCTTGTAGATTTTGCACCTTCCCTTTTGGTCCCCTCCTCCCTCTTCAACCTTCTCCCCACCCAGAACTGCCTGGGGCCCAGCCCATTTCCCAAGGCCAGCAGTAGGGCTAGGGCTGAAGTGAAGTGACTGCAGCAGTAGCAAACAGAGAAGCTCACTGGAAAGTCCTGGTGAGAGCCTCAGCTTCTGACGAGTCACAGAACGCCAGGGAGCAGGTTGCTGCGCTTGACTGATGGGGTTTACCCTATTTTCGTTTTGAGTTAGAGCCAACTCTCCTCATTCCTTTTCGTGGCTCTGAGTGGGGCCTATTCCATTATATCTCTTCGTCTAAACGCCTGCACCGGAGATGCTAGAAAATCCTGCGTGGCTCATAACCCAAGGACTGGTTTTCTGTTCACCTTTCCTCTCCTACTCCTACGCTGCCTAAGACACTCCTTCGCCAAAGCTGTGTCTGGAAACGAGTCCAGCTAAGGTCAAGCCTTGCGTCATGTACCAGGGGATCGGACGAGTGGATTCGAGCCCCACGTTTGCTTCTTCAACTTTGCTGTGAGGGTTTGGGCAACTTATTTAACCTGTCTGGGCTTCACTTGCCTCACTGCTAAAATGGGTACCATAATGTTTATTTGAAAGAGCAAAGGGATTGGGGTAAAAATCGCGCTTACAGAAATAACCCTCATTCCGTCCGGGCGTGGTGGCTCACGTCTGTCATCCCAGCACTTTGGGAGGCCAAGGCGAGCGGACCATTTGAGGTCGGGAGTTCGAGACCAGCCTGGCCAACATGATGAAACCCCATTTCTACTAAAAATACAAAAAATTAGCCGGGCATAGTGGCGGGCACCTGTAATCCCAGTTACTCGGGAGGCTGAGGCAGGGGAACTGCTTGGACCTGAGGGCGAGGTTGCAGTGAGCCAAGATTGCGCCACTGCACTCCAGCCTGGGCGACAGGGTGAAACAAAACAAGAAAAAAACAACCCTCAAAATCCTTCATTCCTCCTGGGGAGGGGGGCTGTGAGGACAGCAGATCTGAATGGGAGAAAACCTAGAGGCGCTCCCGCTGCCTTTTGCATGGAACAAGCAATTGTTGGGCACCCTCTTTTTAGTGAGGACACAGGGATGGAAAAGGAGTCCTTGGGCCAGCGCGGGAGGAGAGGCTGGAAAACATATCGATATTCAGGGAAGCACGGAAAGGGTTCTCAATGGATCTGTCACAAAGTGCCGTCAGGGCAGAATCAGAGCAGAATAGCCAAGGGCCCAGGGATTCGAGAAAGCTTCGGAGGAGCAGAGAGCCCAAAAGTTGAAGCTTTGCTTGGCAGATGAGGGAGGGAAAGGGATTTCAGAAACAAGGATCTCGTGGATGGGCTGTCCCAGATGGCGCGCGGCAGAGCGCAGACCAGGACCCGGCGGTCTGATCGGTGCAGGACAGACAAGAGTCGCTTACTAAGACTCCAAGCTTTTGGAGTCAGCTCTTTCTCCAGCTCCGAAGGCCGAGAGGCGCTGCGCCCTCCTTGGCGCGGGCCTGAGCGCGGCCAGACAGCGCACCAGAGCCAGAGCGTGGGGCCCGGGGGCTGGCAGGAGATTCCGGATCTCGGCGCCCCAACCAGGAAGTGACCGCGGCAGCCCACCCGCTTGACGACAGCGGAAGTGAGAGCCCGAGGCGAGCCTGCTCCACCGTCCGGCGCGGCGCGGCGCGGGTCGGGCGCGGGGCGGGGCTCATCGCGGGCGGGGCGAGGCCGGCGGCGGGGCGGGGCTCGGGGCGGGCGGGGCGGGGCTGCCGGTGGGGCGGGGCTTGGCGGCGGTTGTTTTTACCCAGGCCTCGGCGCCTAGGCGCTCCGCCGAGGCCGCTCCGAGTGGAAGCAGGAGGCGCCAGGCAGCCAGGAGGGTTGGTGCGGCGCGGGGAGCCGGCGAGCGTGCCCTCGGTGTTGGCCGCCGCGATGTCCGCTCAGTGCTGTGCGGGCCAGGTGAGCGAGGCTGGGCGCCGCGCGGGATGGTCACATTGCTGAACCCGGCCAGGAGTCCAGCCGTCGAGGACCTGCCCGGGTGCGTTCCCAGCTCCGCGGCCGAACGTAGGGCCCGGGTGGGTCGCTTGGGCTGAGTCCGCGGCGCTCAGCGGTCCGGGAAATCCTGTGCCCTCGGCGAGCGGGAAGGGCCAGGGGAAGCCCGAGAGGCTATCCCCAGGTCTTCACGTCCGGCCTCAGGGAGTCCGAGTGGGGCGGGGCGTGCAGAGCTCGGGCGGAGGATCTGGACTGCTCCAGGGGCGTGTCGCCTCCTGCATTGGGCACTGGTGGGTAACGCCGAGCTCCGTTGGCCTCTCGACTCTGCCTGTCGGATGAACCCAGGAATTAAAAGTGGGTTTGGGCAACGTCTCCTTTGCCATGCCCTGAAGAAAACTCGGGTTAAACAGCCCAGACAGGTTGTGCTTGGCATCTGGAAGTCGAGCATGGGCTCTTCTGTACCTTTGAGAATATCTCGAAGCCTGAATTCCAAACTGCCGGGCGCAGGTCTGGGGGAAGGGAAAACTCAGCCTTGCTTCCTGAGTTTCCCGACCCAACTCTGGCTCGGTACTAGCACGACTGCCTGGGTAGGGCGCGAGCCTTCCTGTCTCTTTGCAAAGAAACTTTCTCGAACCTGTCTTTTAGCTCTTGCCTCTTTAAACCTATGATATCTGAAAATACTGTCCCCTATCAGTTACTGCATCAGTGTGGAATTAGCACGTCTTAGCCCTTTAATGCTGCGGAGTTAGAAAAAACGAAGTAGGTGGGTCTCCTGGATGTGGAGCTGCTTTCTCCCTGTACATGTGGATTATCAGCGTTTCGGTACAGAATTTTAATGGAGTGTTTTCACTAACGAATCGGACTCCGGGGAGCGTCCAGGTTGAGGGTGTTCTTGCTGACACTCAAGGCTTTCCACAAAGTGAGGCAGGGGTTAAGCTGTGGGGTTTTGTAACCGGCGATTATACTGGCAGATAATCTGTCCTGTTTGGAGTGGCCACGTGGAGCTCTCTTGGTTTTTGAGCTCTAATACTATGCTTGGCATGCATTAAAGCTGGCCTTTCCAGAGTTGAGGAAATTGAGGTTTTTGACGACTGAGGTGAAATTATCTTTTTTTCTCTGAGTCAGGCAGGGAGAGAGAGAGAGGGAAAATGAGAATGGTCACCACCTAACCCGGGATTTGAGAACAAGGTGGACCAGCAAAGGCCATTTTCAGAAAGCTCTGCAAATCTTTTATTCTCATTTTGAAATACTTTCTCTTCAATATGATGCAACACTTTTTATCACCCAGTAATTCTATTATAGCTCTTTCGGGGCATCTGTGCTGGTCCCTTGAAATCCCTGTGAGGCTCTATCATTCCCAAGTACCTAATTTAGGGCTCTGTAAATTATTACCAGTATTCAATGGGTTTTGTAAAATAAGTATTTTGATACTGATGTTTTGGCAGATTTCTAAAGTCTCACTTCTCAGGACTTTGGAAAGAAGTAAATCAAAATTAATCCCTGCTTTCCCAGGCCAGCTAGAGGCATCACTGTGGTGGGCCTCATTGCAGTGTGATGGTGATCACACTGTGATTTCCTGTGGATAGGGCGGTAGGTAGTTAAAGCAGATAGGCTGCACGGTGGCTCATGCCTGTGATCCCAGCACTCTGGGAGGCCGAGGCGGTCGGATCACCTGAGGTTGGGAGTTCTAGACCAGCGTGACAAACATGGAGAAACCCATCTCTTCTAAAATTAGAAAATTAGTTGGGCGTTGTGGTGCATGTTTGTAATCCCACCTGCTCAGGAAGCTGAGGTAGGAAAATCACTTGAATGCGGGAGGTGGAGGTTGCAGTGAGCCGAGATTGTACACTCCATTGCACTGCAGCCTGTGTGACAGAGCTAGACTCTCATCAAAATCTCACAAACAAAAATCTCACAGCACTATCAGAAGTTACCAATTCTTTTGTTTGTTTGTTTGTTTGTTTGGGCACCTACCTTGTGTCAGGAACTGGGTATACAGTCATAAGTCAGACAAACATCTCTGCTCTCAGTGGTCTGTCTGAGCAGGGGAGATCATTCCTAAACATGTAAACAATGAAACAATGAATATGGTACTGATACTGTCAGAGGCTGTGTGGTAAGCAGCCTTGAGGAGGGTTGTGAGGGAGTCTGAGAAGATGCCCGTGGAGTTGAGACTGCTCAGTGAGGAGAGGTAAGGAGAGTCTAGGGTGGCTGGGGTGACCTAGATGAGGTCAGAGAGAAGGGCAGGACCAGAAATGGCCAGAGCCTGTCAGCTGCCTTTGGACTTTGGATTTATTCTGGTTGCAGTGAGAGGCTGTGGGAGGATTTTGAGCAGGGGTGAGCTGTGGTTTGATTTGCAGTTAAAAGATACTTGGGGTATTGTGAAGACTGGACTGTAACGGGCTAGAGTGGAGATGGGGAAAGCAGTTCCAGCTGGTCATGCAGTGGATAGTTGCCTCTTAGGGGCAGGCAGTGTTCTTGGCTTCAGCAGTGACCATAAATCCTTTCCCAATGGAGCTCAAATCCTGGCAATCTGCTGTTGCTGTAGTCCCAGGAGGAGAGTGTGTGATACCTTCATTTAGGCTATGGCTGTAGGAGTGAGTGCTGTGGGACATCGTTGGCTTCTGGGTATGTTTCAGAGGTAGAACTGGATTTGAGCAAGAATTACAAGTGGGATGTGGGAATGAGACAGCCTGCGGTTTCTGGCCTGAGCCACTGGGTAGATGATGATCGCGTTGACTGACGTGAAGTAAGAGGCTGATAGGAAGAGGACATTTGGTGAGCAAAACCCAAGTTTCTTGGCTTTGTTACATTAGGGATGCATATTATAAATTAAATGGAAATGACAAGTCACCCTTTAAGTCGGGAGAAGTTGAGGTTGGAGATGGACATTTTGAGGACCTTTAACTGAAGACCATCATGAACAATAACCCATAAACCCGTAAAAGAGCCTGGGCTTTGGACTCAGGCCTGGGTTTCAATTGGGAAATCTGGACAATGACGGCTGGTGTGACTGCTGGAGTTACTTACTCTATTACCTCATTGTACCTCAGCTGTTGAATGGGTGCTTCTTAGGGTTACTGTGAAAATTACATGTGATGATAAGTGTAAAGTCTGTAATACAGGATTTGGCAGAATATGAGGAACCCCCTAAATCTTAACTTACTAGTGGCCATTAACCATCTGCACCAGGATAATCTCCAGATCATCTTATTTTATTTTTGTGTCTACTCCGATATTCACTTAGATTTTGTTTAGGGTGTTGGCTAATGGATACTAAGAAGGCAGAGATTACAGGGACGTAACACTTTATGGGTTCAAAGTTCTGTGCTAGGCCCCTCGGGATGAGGTAATGAACACAGGTTTCCTTGTTCTCCTTTAACTTAAGGGCTACATGGAGATAGGAGTGTGGGGGAAGTTCGCTACAGAAAATGACAGTGCAGGCTGGGTGTGGTGGCTCACGCCTGTAAATCCCAGGACTTAGGGATGCCGAGGTAGGTGGATTGCTGCTTCAGGCCAGGAGTTTGAGACCAGCCTGGGCAACATGGTGAAACCCTGTCTCTACTAAAACAAAAATTAGCCAGGCGTGGTGGCACACGACCTGAAGTCCCAGCTACTTTGGGACACTGAGGCACCAGAATTGCTTGAACTTGGGAGGTGCAGCTTGCAGTGAGCTGACAGTGAGCCACTGCACTCCAGCCTCAGTAACAGAACAAGATGCTGTCTTAAAAAAGAAAGAAAGAAAATGACAGTGTGCACCATCAGAGCAGAAGTGAGGTGTGTGCTTGCAAAATCTAGACAACTTTTCCAAGGCAGTTTGATAATAGGGATTGGGAGGGCTTACTGCAGGCCAGTATAGGCATGAATAACAATAATAATAGCTGAAGTTTGTTTCAGTCCACAGCATGTGCTTTGTTTTTACATACACTATAATTCATTCATTCCTCACAAAACCCCTGCTTGGCCTCCTTTTACAGGTGAGTCAACTAAAGTATAGAGAAAATAAATTAACTGATGTTATCAACTGACGGCAGAGCTAGGTCTTGTGTACGGGCCCACCTGACTTGAGTTGGGTGACTTTTGTACCAAATTGCTACTATCATTATTACAATATGAATAATAATTGCTCCAGATGGCTGTAATGCAGCTAGAATACACTGCTATTAGGCAGTTTTGGTAGATATTGTTGGCTGCTAGTAGTTAGTGGTTGAGTGAGGTTTAACTTCTCCCTCATGCCTAATTCAGGTCATAAAGACCCAAGTCACAGACCAAATTCTGTCACACATACAGACAGTGGCAGGCATATAGAACAGTCATGGAGCCTGTTCTGAGACTTCCTGATGTTCCAGCTCTTGGCCCTTGTTGGTGCTCTGATAGGCTTCTTGCCTGAAAAGTTCACCCGAGGTAGATGTGCCAACAGCGTGATAGGAAGACTCAGCTAACTTCTGATTGGTGGGCAGCCAAGACTATGCATCAGGTGGATCAAGCCCATGGTTGCCACTCTGAGTAAAGATTCACTCTTTTTTTTTTGAGACAGTGTCTCACTCTGTCACCCAGGCTGGAGTGCAGTGGTGTGATCTTGGCTCACTGCAACCTCCACCTCCTGGGTTCAAGTGATTCTCCTGCCTCAGCCTCCCGAGTAGCTGGGATTACAGGTGCCCACTACCAAACCTGGCTAATTTCTGTATTTTTAGTAGAGATGGGGTTTTGCTATGTTGGCCAGGCTGGTCTCGGAACTCCTGACCTCAGATGATCCATCTGCCTCGGCCTCCCGAAGTGCTGGGATTACAGGCATGAGCTGCCACACCTGGCCTATTCATTCTATCTTTACAGCCAGTTCATGCAAGGCAGGAATGGCCAGGCCCAGGTATTTTTCCAGCCAGATCCTATTTCTAGATCACCAAGATTTTCTGCAATAAAAACCCATTTATTTATTTATTTAAAGATGAGATCTGGCTGTTTCCCAGGTTGGAGTGCAGTGACTGAGTCATAGCTCACTGCAGCCTCGAACTCCTGGGCTCAAGCGATCTTGCTGCTTCGCCTGCCAGGTCACTGGGACTACAGGGGCTCCCTACCATGCCTGTCCAGTTTAAAAACATTTTTGTAGATTGTGGGTCTGGCCTTGCTGCCCAGGCTGGTAAAACTCATTTCTAGTGTTTGTTAATTAACAAAGCCTTGAATGCCGCCAGGGATTATCCATTGTCAAAGATAAACAAAGCCTGACATTAGTTTGAGCAGTAAAAACAGTTTTATTCAATAACTATTTGACTGTAGGGGAAAGAGCTGAGCTTCATTCGGTTTTGTGCAGAGGTGACTGGGCCTTTTAAAGGCATTCATAAGGGAGTAAGGAGGGGAGTGAGCGTAGCTCAAGTAGAGTCAGGAAAGTGAATACTTACAAAGGGTTGGTCAGTGTAAATGTGATTAGGCCAGCTGTGTCTGCCTGCTGTTTGGCCTTTGATTAAATGTTTGCTGGAATAGGTCTTGACCAGGACAACTGATGCCCCTAAATGCAGCTTAAAACACACACACACACACACTCTCTCTCTCTCTCTCTCTGTCTCTCTCTTTCTCTCTCTCCCCCTCCCCCCCGCATGAAGACTTATTTAAAAAATAAATTATATACCACATATAATAAGGGTGATTCAAGGCCTGGCACGGTGGCTCATGCCTGTAATCCCAGCACTTTGGCAGGCCTAGGTAGGTGGATCACCTGAGATCAGGAGTTTGAGACCAGCCTGGCCAACATGGCAAAACCCTGTCTGTACTAAAAATACAAAAATTAACTGGACATGATGGCACATACCTGTAATCCCAGCTACTCCGGAGGCTGAGGCAGGAGAATCGCTTGAACCTGGTAGGCAGAGGTTGCAGTGAGCCGAAATCACGGCACTGTACTCCAGCTTGGGCATGACAGTGGGAAGCTGTAGCAAAAAGATAAATAAATAAGGAGGCTGAGGCAGGTGGATCACCTGAGGTCGGGAGTTCAAGACCAGCCTAACCAACAGGGAGAAACCCCATCTCTACTAAAAATACAAAATTAGCTGAGTGCATTGGTGCATGCCTATAATCCCAGCTATTTAGGAGGCTGAGGCAGAAGAATTGCTTGAACCCGGGAGGCGGAGGTTGCCATGAGCAGAGATGTTGCCATTGCACTTCAGCCTGGGTAACGAGGGAAACTCATCTCAAAAAAAAAAAAAAAAAAAAAGATGATTCCCCCAAAATGTTCTTCCTTCTTCACTGTAAAATCCAAATCTCTGCTTTAAGGTCCCAGCTCTGTGTTTTCTCAGTAATGCCCTTTCCCTTGTTTTGAGAGTACTTACAGAATTAGTGCTTAGTAGACTGGATCGCATCACTTAGTACTTGGTCATCTGATGCATTGGAATTAAATCCTGGCTACTGCAAGGATGTTTCCTCTCTTTTCATAGGCAGAGCACTTACTGTGACCTAGCTGAACCCCCTGTTGAGCTCTTTTGGTTACAAAACTCTTGCTCCCTGTTGCTCTTCGTTTATAGTGATTGGAGATGTTAGGTCCTCATTATATTACATGGTGCTTTCACCCTTGGAAGGGATTCAGTTACAAAAATTCATTCTTTCCATGATGATACTCTTTGAACAATGTGGAGAGTATTTGTGAAACAGAAGGAAATCACACATATCATTATCCAGAGAGAACCACATTTTGATGGTTTATATTCAGTTACCTATATTAAATATTTATTAATTTTATATATATTTTTGAGATGGAGTTTTTGCTCTTGTCGTCCAGGCTGGAGTGCAATGTCGCAATCTTGGCTCACTGCAACCTCTGCCTTCCTGGTTCAATCAGTTCTCCTGCCTCAGCCTCCTGAGTAGCTAGGATTACAGGCACCCTCCACCATGCCCAGCTAATTTTGTGTTTTTAGTAGAGATGGGGTTTCACCATGTTAACCAGGCTGGTCTTGAACTCCTAACCTCAGGTGATCTTCTTGCCTCAGCCTCCCAAAGTGCTGAGTTTACACTTGAGAGCCACCGCGCCTGGCCAGTATTTATTATTTTACTTAGCAAAGTTGGGATTATGTTGGAAGTGCTGTATTTGATCCTATTCTTTTTGCAGAATTATGGGGTGACCAAGAAAGTTTTTTTAACATGCATAAGCCACTAATTTGTAGCTGTTAATGTTTACTGCGCTTACATTTGTATGTAGATCGTCTTCTACCTTCAAACTTGATGGTTTCTTTAGAAGTGTTAACGTTGAATGTGTGAAAGTCACTTAATGAACTTAAGAGGTTTGTATGTGTTTCTATTCCCAAAAGGTCAAAAGTAATGAAAAAAAAAAATCCCTAATTTCATCTCTGTTAGGTGTTATCACTGACAATATATTTCTGTCATTTTCAACATTTTTTTTTTGAGATAGAGTATTGCTCTGTTGCCAGGCTGGAGTGCAGTGGCACAATTCGGCTCACTGCAACCTCAGCTTCCTGTGTTCAAGCAATTCTCTTGCCTCAGCCTCCCGAGTAGCTGGGACTACAGGTGCCCGCCACCACGCCCAGCTAATTTCTATATTTTTAGTAGAGGTGGGTTTCACCATGTTAGCCAGGGTGGTCTGGATCTCTTGACCTCTTGTTCTGCCCACCTTGGCTTCCCAAAGTGCTGGTATTACAGGTGTGAGCCACCATGTGCAGCCTCAACATTTTCTTTAATTTTGACCTTTTTTTTGCAGTTACTTTCACAGGTAACATCTGTCCAAATGGTGGTCGAGTCACTGTTTTCCTGCTGTATGATGGTGGCCATCTTTGCTTCAGCTGCACTAAAAATGAGTCCTGTGTTTCTTATCACTAGCACTGGCACTTTTATTTTCCTGTTCATCTTTATAAAGATGTAGGCAAATTGCAGTAAAATACCCTATAATTGTTCTGTCAAGGTAATGGTTTGGTTCATGTTGGCTAAATGTGGTAGTCTCCCTTTACCTGCAGTTTTGCTTTTTGTGGTTTCTGTTACCTGAGGTCTATCAGGGTATGAAAATATTAAGTGGAAAATTACAGAAATAAACAATTCACAAGTTTAAAATATGCCCTGTTCTGAATAGTGTGATGAAACCTCGCTCCATCCCACTGGGATGTGAATCACTTCTGGCCAGCGTATCCATGCTGTCTAGCTGTCCACCTATGCTCCTCACCCCTTAGTCTCTTAAGAGTTATCTCAGTTTCAGATCCACTGTCTCAGAATTGCAGTCCTTGTGTTTGAGTCATTCAAGTCACCCTTATTTGACTTAATAGCCTCAAAGTGAAAGAGTAGTGATGCTGGTATAATGTCATAAGTTTTGGTTTTATTATTTGTTATTGTTGTTAATCTCTTACTGTGCCTAATTTAGAAATTAAACTTTATCATAATGCCAGGCAAGGTGGCTCATGCCTGTAATCCCAGGACTTTGGGAGGCTGAGGTGGGTGGATCACTTGAACCCAGGAGTTAGAGACAGCCTGGGCAACATGGAGAAACCCTGTCTCTACGAAAGCACAAAAATTAGCCAAGGCATGGTGGTGTGTGTGCCTGTAGTCCCAGCTACTTGGGAGGCTGAGGTGGGAGGATCACTTGACCCCAGGGTGGTCGAGGCTGTAGTCAGCCATGGTTGTGTCACTGCACTCCAGCCTGGGTGACAGACTTAGACCCTGTCTCAAAAACAACAACAAAACTTTATCGTAGGTATGTATTACAAGAAAAAACACAGTATATATGGGATTGGGTACTATCCACAGTTTCAGGCATCCACTAGGGGTCTTGGAACACGTTCCCCTTGGGTAAGGAGGGACTACTCTAGATAGCTCACTGGTGAGCTGTTACAGGAAGGGTGGCTTAGGGGTGTCTTTGTGTAGTTTAGCTAAGTTCAAGTTGTCACATAATCCTCTGTCACTTACCTTGAACAGTATGGAGAGTGAGGATTGCATTCTTAGTTGGAGAGTTCGCTTGAAGGTTGTTCATTCAAATGTGTTTTCTTGGGCAGCTCTGTAGCTGACCTGGCGAGCTGACAGATAGCTTTGGGCTGCAGCAAGTCTGACTTTGTGGGCCTGGCTGAGGAGAGGTGGGTCTGTAGGCATGGAAGTCAGCCTCTGAGTCATCTCTCTGTGCTAATTAAATAAAAGGTAACAACACCCCCTTCCCCACTGCTTGCTTGCCTCTCATTTTCTGTATAAATAGGGGCTCTAGATTTCCCACAGATACTGAGTATCTGGGCGTGACTATGAGACAAGGAAGCTTTACTTTTCAGTTTTCCAGGTGGCTTTTTTTTTTTTTTTTTTGAAATGGAGTCTTGCTCTGTCACCCAGGCTGCAGTGCAGTGGCACAGTCTTGGATCACTGCAACCTCTGCCTCTTGAGTTCAAGCGATGCTCCTGCCTCAGCCTCCCGAGTAGCTGGGATTACAGGCATCTACCACTGTGCCCAGCTAATTTTTTTTTAAAGATCTTTAAAAACTTTTTTTTTTCTTTTTTTTGTAGAGAAAGGGTTTCACCATGTTGGCCAGGCTGGTCTTGAACTCCTGACCTCAGGTGATCCGCCCACCTTGGCCTCCCAAAGTGTTGGGATTACAGGCATGAGCCACTGTGCCTGGCCTAATTTTTGTATTTTTAGTAGAGATGAGGTTTCATCATCTTGGCCAGGCTGGTCTTGACAATCTGACCTTTTGATCCACCCGCCTTGGCCTCCCATAGTGCTGGGATTACAGGCGTGAGCCACTGTCCCAGCCTCTAGGTGTTTTAATGTAATCACCAGTTACAGCCTCAGAAAGGGCACCATGGTAATTATGGCATAGTCTGCTATTATTTCAGAGCAGTATGTGACCAGATCATCTATGATAACTTGATGTTTAAAAGGAGGTCCTCATTTAAGCTGATATATCTACAGGACTAGCCACTGGATGTAATTCTTTGACCAAGCTGTTTTAGTATTTTAAGTGGCCATACCTGCCTAATTATAAAGACCCAGTGTATTTTATGTATTGCTGTTTTCACTTGAATTTAGGGTTATGGTTGGATCCTGAGAACAGTATCAATCAAGTTACCAATCTAAACCGCTGTGATTGTTCCCAAATAGTAGGTGTCCCAAGTAGCCCATGTAAACCTTTGCAACCCTACCTAAAATGTATTTTAAAGCATTTTCAGTGTGAATATCCCCATATTCTTCTAGCTTATATATTAATGATATTTCAAAAGATTTTATAACTTAATCTGAGAGTTGGTGTAGGGCAGTAGGAAATTCAGATAGTGAGTTGGTGTGATTACACAGAACATCTGTTTGAATTTTAAAGGGAAGCAGGATTTTACTTTTGGCTTTTCTTCCGTAGTTTGCCTTGTGAGATTAAAATTGCTGATGTTTAAGGAAAGCAGCTGTTGTGGAAAAACTTAGTGGGTTTTTATCAGAGTAAATTTTGAAACAATTTGTGGGTTTTTGAAGTAAGGTTACAGTATATAGTGATTAGACAGCATTTTTACTCCCTCATGAAAACTGTCTAGTCAAAACAAAAGTAGGAAAAACAGACATAACCCCTTAAATCTTATTTATGAAAAGATAACTAAAGGAGATGGAAAAATCAGACTTCTGTTTAAGTATCATTTTTATAAACTGGCTAAGTACATTTTGAAACAGAATTCATGAAATCTTTGTGGAATGCCTTTTCCACTTTTTTGTGCTGACATATGTCAGTAATTTAACGGAGGGCTGATCTCCTAATGCTTTGCTCCTTGGCGATTGTGGTTCACCCAAACTAGGGAGGAATTCAGTCTTTTGTTTTTGATTCCATGCTCATTGGTCTGCTCCTTTGCCATTCTCAGAAACAATGACAGTATTTTGTTTCCATAGTAATGAAACTGTTTGCTATAATGGGATTCTATAGTGGTGATTTTTCTTTAGCTTTGCTAGTCTTATCCCTAAAGACTCTGGGACTTTGTTGATTTATTTCATCAGCTGTTACTCTTCATTTTGTTTTTGTTTTTGAGATGGAGTCTCTGCTTTGTCGCCCAGGTTGGAGTGCAGTGGTGCTATCTCAGTTCACTGCAACCTCTGCCTCCCAGGTTCAAGCAATTCTCCTTCCTTAGCCACCAAGTAGCTGGGATTACAGGCGGCTAATTTTGGTATCTTTAATAGAGTAGGAGTTTCACTTTGTTGGCCAGGCTGGCCTTGAACTGCTGACATCGTGATCCACCTGCCACAGCCTCCCAAAGTGCTGGGATTACAAGCGTGAGTCACCGTACCGGTTCTTTTTTTTTTTTTTTTTTTTTTTTTTTAAAGAGGTGACAATCCGTAAAGAAAAATGTCAGTTGATAAATGTTCACTGGGGCTGGGTGTGGTGGCTCAAACCTGTAATCCCAGCACTTTTGGGGCTGAGGCAGGCATATCACCTGAGATCAGGAGTTTGAGACCAGCCTGCTCAACATGGCGAAGCCCCATCTCTACCAAAAATACAAAAATTAGCTGGGCATGGTGGTGCATGCCTCTAATTCCAGCTACTCAGGAGGCTGAGGCACAAGAATCACTTGAACCTGGGAGGTGGAGGTTGCAGTGAGTTGAGATCATGCCATTGCACTACAGCCTGGGCAACAGAGTGAGACTCTGTCTCAAAAAAAAAAAAAAAAAAAAAAGAAAGAAAGAAAAAGAAAAATATTCACTGGGTACCTAGAATAATAAAGTTCAGAGGCTGTAGCTAGGCCTGCTTGTGCTCGGGAGTGGCTTGTGAATAGATGCTGCATTTCCTAGCAGTAGGAAACTGTGCCTGGGGCAGTGCTTCTTCACAGACTGGATTGAGGGTTTGTTTGCCTCAGCTTTCCACCTGTTATCTTTTGGGAAAGGGGAAGAAGCTGGGTGTCCCTTGGCAGGGACATTTGCCCCCAGAAGTAGATAAGCCCACCCAGGGGAGCATGTGGAGAGTGGGTCCTCCTTCCTGAATGGCTCTAGAGATCCATGCCATCCTGCAGTTGCACACACACCGTTGCGTGTGTCCTGAACGCTTTTCCAGGAAGAAAGTCCCCACCATTTCTCAGCTTCTCAAGGAAATCTTCCGACCTCAGGAAAAAGCGGTGTAGTATGAGAAGGAAAGCCCAGCCTTGGAACCTTGAGAAACATCTCCAATTTAAAAAGCAGACATTCTCTGGAGCCAACAGGGGAAGAAAGAAAATTAAGTGAAGGTAGAGCCTGCCTGGACGGTGGGGACAGGTGTGGAACTACTGGCCTGGTCAGACAACTAGTCAAGTTGTTGTAACCAAATCACCACTGAGACAAAGACTAGGCCAAATTACAGGGTCTTTATTGCTGGCAGCCAGTCCTGGAGGACTGGCTTCTCTAACCTGGCCCCAAAAGGAGGGTGTCAAGACCTTTTATGCCTGTAAACCACCTCCTGGGTGGGGGTGGGGACGAGGGTCTTTGGACATTCCATAAACCACCTCCTGGGCGGGGGTGGGGATGAGGGGCTTTGGACATTCCGTAAACCACCTCCTGGGTGGGGGTGAGGGTGAGGGGCTTCAGACATTCTGAGGGCCAGGGGACTTTGGACATTCCAATTGTTACTTAAGTGGTTCACAGAAGTCAAGCCTTAGTTTACACACTATCTGGTAGGGTGGGAATTACAGACCTTAGTTACTTATTACAAGTCTTAAAATGGTGCAGGGGCCAAAATGGTGTTGGTTTGGACCACTTGCCTGTCACATTAGGGTTACGGAGAGCAGTTTCAACGGAAAGCCGAGGTATGGTCGAGGTATGCAGTTTATAGGGGCAATTACCATGTCACAAAGTGAGAGAGGAAGATTGAAGGTTAGTGCCTGTGGATTTTTGAGAATGCCAGCTTATCTGGAGGCTGAGCTGGAAGGATCTCTTGAGCCCAGGAGGTAGAGGCTACAGTGAACTGTGGTTGTGCTACTACACTCTAGCCTGGGTGGCAGAGCAAGATGATGTTTTTGTTTTTTTTTGGAGATAGAGTCTTGCTCAGTTGCCCACCTCAGCCTCCCAAAGTGCTAGAATTATAGACGTGAGCCACTGCGCCGGGCCAAGACCATATTTCAAAAAAAGAGTAAGGCTGGGTGTGGTGGATTACTTGAGGTTAGGAGTTTGAGACCAGCCTGGCCAACATGGCAAAACCCCGTTACTACTAAAAATACAAAAATTAGCCCAGTGGTGGCAGATGCCTGTAGCCCCAGGCATCTACTCAGGAGGCTGAGGCAGGAGAATCACTTGAACCCTGGAGCCGGAGGTTGTAGTGAGCCAAGATTACGCCTTTGCACTCTAGCCTAGGTGACAGAGCAAGACTCCACCTCAAAAAAAAAGTGCTTGGGGGTTTTGGAGGTTTTGGCAGCCTCAGTTTTCAGGCAACAGAAGGTAGATAAATGCTGGAGAGCTGAGAACTAAAGCCAGGGAGGGAAGGTTATTATCTTTTAAGATAAAAGGAGGAGCAAGCAGATTAAGAGCCTGAAGAGGTTTGGGCTGGCCCTTAAAGGATGGAACGAAAACAGCTTCCTGCCCCCAAATTGCAGGATGCTGAAGTTTAATTAATTTTTTTTAAGTTCTCCTGCCAAAATTGAGTCCAAGGGTGGCTCTCCATCCCCTTTTTTCTTCAAAGAAATCCCCTACTTTCCATGCCCTCTGCCACCTCCCACTTTTTCTGTCTGAGTTTGTGAACTCTCATTAACTGGGATTCAACTCTGAAAAATTCTGGAGAGGCAAATCTAGTTCTGGAGAGATCCAGGTTTTGCTGCTTTCTTGACTTTTCTTCTCTCTCTCTCTCTCTCTCTTTTTTTTTTTTTTTTAAGAGACAGGCTCTCACTATGTTGCCCAGGCTGGTCCCAAACTCCTGGGCTCAAGCAATCCTCCTGCCTTGGCCTCTCGAAGTGTTAGAATTACAGGTGTGAGCCACCATGCCCAGCCTTGCTTGATTTTTGAGGCAGGTGATGGAACCACAGAAACTCTTGGAAGATACCTTGAAAGGCATCCATTTGTAATGACCCATCTGAAGCTTAGATATCCTTTTTATCCTGAGGAAGGAACTCAGATAAAACAAATACAAGTTTCAAGCTTTAAGACTATAAGGATCATTTTCATGCTTTAAGACCAGAAGGGTCAGATATGTTTATCAGAAAGATCAGTCTAGGCTGGGTGCAGTGGCTCACATCTGCAGTGGCTCACTTTAGGAGGCTGAGGTGGACGGATCACCTGAGGTCAGGAGTTCAAGCCCAGCCTGGCTAACATGATGAAACCCCCGTCTCTACTAAAAATACAAAAATTAAGCCAGGTGTGGTGGCGGGCACCTATAATCCCAGCTACTTGGGAGGTTGAGGCAGGAGAATGGCTTGAACCTAGGAAGCAGAGGTTGCAGTGAGCAGAGATCGTGCCACCGCACTCTAGCCTGGGCAACAAGAGTGAAACTGTCCCCCTTCACCCCCCAAAAAAGAAAAAGATTAGTCTGTGTGACTACTGAGTTGGTTTCAAGTAGAAGCTGCTGCCACCACTGTAACTCTGCCCTGACACCTACCAGTTAGTGGCTTCACACAGGAGCCTAGTGGCTGCTACTGTCTGTCCTTTCCCAGGACCTTGCCTGGCAGCAGACACCACAGCAGGAGGGTGGCTTCCACCTTGTTTTCACCTAACAAATATTGTGAGAGCTGCTAATTATTAGGATCCAGGGAGTCTGAGAAGCATGGTTTAATTTTCCACATTCTTCAATACTGGAAGACATGCAGAAGAATGTGGGAATGGAGGCAGAGTGAGACAATTGACGGTGTATCAAGCACAAGCCATAAGAATGAGCATGATAAAGTCTACCTACCGTTGGCACTGTACTTCCTGCTTATGGTGCTTGACCAGAGGGAAATGACAACTGCAGAAGTAAGGCCAGAAGTATTGAGAGGGTCGGATCTGGAAGTAGGAAGCTGGGGTGTATATAGTATAGACATTTCATTTATCAACTGGACAAAGGGAGTGGCTCCTTAGTGGGGTTTTCTCTCCCTAGTTCTTTCACTGGCTGATTGTTTTTTCCATACTGCCAGCAAATTGATTGTTCTACTAAAGTATAGTTCTTTTTTTTTTAAAAAAAAAAAAAAAACGGAGTTTCACCATATTGGTCAGGCTGGTCTTGAACTCCCCACCTCAGGTGGTCTGCCCGCCTTGACCTCCAAAGTGTTTGGATTACAGGCGTGAGCCACCACGCCCGGCTAAAGTATAGTTCTAATTACAATCTCTCTGCTTGATTTTACAACCCTTATAGGGTTAATGTAATGGATTTTCTAAATGTGAGTCCTTTGTAGGAATCTGTTAGGGTTTGTATCAAGAAAACCTATTCTAAATAACAATTTGCTTAATCATATATGTAGTGATGGTTCCTTAGGTATTTCCAGTGTTGGTCATTTGTGTCCCTCTCTCTTCTTCCTTTCTTCTTTCTTGATGGATCTAGCTAGGAAGCGCATCAATTTTATTAATCTTGTGAAAGACGAGGTTATTTCCCATGGTCAGTTTTCTGTTTCGTTGATTTCTACTCTTTGTTATTTCTCTCTTTTTACTTTAATTTGTGTGTTTTTTTTTTTTTTGAAGTAGAAGCTTATATCATTATTATAAATCTTTTTTTTTTTTTTTTTTTTGATAGCATTTTGCTCTATTGCCTAGTCTGGAGTGCAGTGGTGCCATCTCTGCTCACTGCAGCCTCCGCCTCCATGGTTCAAGCGATTCTCCTGCCAAGGCCTCCAAAGGCATGCCACCATGTCTGGCTAATTTTTTTTTTTTTTTTTTTTTTAAGTAGAGACAGGGTTTCACCATGTTGGTCAGGCTGGTCTTGAACTCCTGACCCTGTGATCCACCCTCCTTGGCCTCCCAAAGTGCTGGGATTACAGGTGTGAGCCACCAAAATATTTTCTTTTTTTTTTTAGAGGGAGTTTCACTCTTATTGCCCAGGCTGGAGTGCAATGGTGCAATCTTGGCTTCCTGCCGCCTCTGTCTCCTGGGTTCAAGTGATTCTCCTGCCTCAGCCTCCTGAGTAGCTGGGATTACACGTGTCCACCACCATGCCTGAGTAATTTTTTTGTATTTTTAGTAGATATGGGGTTTTGCCATGTTGGCCAGGCAGGTCTGGAACTCCTGACCTCAGGTGATCTATCCACCTTGGCCTCCCTAAGTGCTGGGTGTACAGGGGTGAGCCACTGTGCCCGGCCCAAAATAATTTTCTAAATTTCCTGTGTTTTCTTCTTTGAGCTATGGGTTATTTAGAAATACGTTTTTAATTTCTAAGTATTTGTGGATTTTCCAGGAGTATTTTTGCTATTAATTTAGAATTTAATTTCATGATGGCCAGAGGATGTATTCTATATGTATTCATTCCTTTTAAATCTATTGTTTTATGGCCTAGAATATGATATATCTTGGTGAATGTTTCATGTTCCCTTGAAAAGAACATATATTTTACAATTATCAAGCAAAGTTTTCAGGTTGGTTGATAGTGTTACACAGATTGTCTCCATCTTTATAAAAATTTTTTTTGGTCTAACTGTATTAGTTACTAGGAAAAAGATTAAATTTCCCAAATATGCCTGTGTTTTTGTTGCTTTCTCCCATTTGGTCAATTTTTGTTTAATGTATTTTGAAGCTCAATTACATGTATCCACATGAGGATTATTGTCCTTAATGAACTGATCCTTGATCCTTTTCTTTTTGTTTTCTTTTTTTTTTTTTTTTGATAGAGTCTTGCTCTGTCACCCAGGCTGGAGTGTAGTGGTGTGATCTTGGCTCACTGCAACCACTGCCCACTGAGTTCAAGTGGTTCTCCTGCCTCAGCCTCCAGAGTAGATAGAATTACAAGCATATGCCACCATGCCCGGCTAATTTTTTTATATTATATATATATTTGAGACCAAGTCTTGCTCTGTCGCTCAGGCTGGAGTGCAGTGGTGTGATCTTGGCTCACTGCAACCTCTGCCTCCCAGGTTCAAGTGATTCTCCTGCCTCAGCCTACTGAGTAGCTGGGATTACAGGCCCTTGCCACCATGCCCGGCTAATTTTTTGTATTTTTTAGTAGAGACGGGGTTTCACCGTGTTAGCCAGGATGGTCTCAATCTCCTGACCT
>CAUYQU010022135.1:0-102361 GCA_963574635.1 Cheracebus regulus | reverse complement strand
ACATATATCAATATTAAGCCTAAACTTAAAGGGATTAAATGCCCCAATCAAAACATACAGTTAGACAAACTGAATAAAAAGTTAAAACCCATCGGTACGCTGTATTCAGACCTTTCTTATAGGCAAGGATACACAAAGACTTAACATAAAGGGATGGAAGTAGATCTACTAACCTAATGGAGAGAGAGAAAAAAAAACCGATTTGAATTCAGACCTGGAACAAGCAAATTTAATAAATATTTACAGAACCTACCACCCCATATCCACAAAACATATATTTTTTTCAATATTATATCATACCTATTCTAAAAGTGATCATATAATAGGAAATAAATCACTTTTTAGTAATTGCATAAGCATTTCACAGATTTATATGAAATCCTGAGCAATAGAGCAAGATTCTCATTCTCTCTCCCTCTTTCTTTTTCTTTCTTTTTTCTCTTTCATTCTACTTCTTTCTTTCTCTAAAAAAAGAAAAAAGAAAACGAAAAAGCAAGAAAAACATTGTTAGAGGTACTAAAATATAAAGCTTTCTCTTTTCTTTGATAGTCTCTCTCCCTTAACTCACCATGGTGTTTTTAACTTCCTATTTAATGCTACCCTAGTAAAAAAGCTAACATTTGTAAATATTAGTATGAATTTTGCTGTTTATACGGTGAAAGCCAGCTTTAAATGCAAATAAGAGCATTTAATTCATACGTACAATCATCAGAATTATGCAGTTCCTATTTCACAGTTCATATATGCATATATATTTCATTCCTATCAGAAGAGTGGGAACACTCCACAAAACTAATAACTTTTTTTAAATTTTTTATTTTTAGATGAAGTTTCATTCTTATTGCCCAGGCTGGAGTACAGTGGTGCGATCTCGGCTGACTGCAACCTCTACCTCCCAGGTTCAAGCAATTCTTCTGTCTCAGCCTCCCGAGTAGCTGGGATTACAAGCACCTGCTCCCACACCTGGCTAATTTTTTGTATTTTTAGTAAAGACGGGGTTTCACAATGTTGGCCAGGCTGGTCTCAAACTCCTGACCTCAGGTGATCTACCTGCTTGGCCTCCCAAAGTGCTGGGATTTACAGGTGTGAGCCACCATGCTGAGCCAAAACTAACAACTTTTAATTTCTCTTCTTGCTATTCATATATTCTACCAACACTCTCTTCCTTTGGTTTACTGATGAGTAAGGACGGATGAAAGCAAAAGGAACGATCTACACAGAGATGGGAGGCAAGGAACAGGATGGACACGCATTTTGCATGGACTTCTCTGCTCGGGCACACGCACCATTGTCTTCACTTACAGAACACACCATGGACAGGGCGCCACAGCTTATGCCTTGAATCCCAGCACTTTGAGAGGCTGAAGACAGAGGATTGCTTGGGCCCAGGGGTTCAAGACCAGCTTGGGCAGCATAGCAAGACCCTGACTCTACAGAATATTTAAAAATTAGCCAGGCATGGTTATGTGCACCTGCAGTCTAGCTACTCGGCAGGCTGGGGTAGGAGGATCCCTTGAGCCCAAGAGTTTGAGGCGGCTGTTAGGAACACACTACTGCATTCCAGGCCTTGTGACAAAGAGAGACCCTGTCTCAAAACACACACATACAAAATTCCCTTCAACAGTATGTAGAGACAAAGTGAGCTGTCCCCCCAAGCCCTGCCCAAATGTTAGAATCGTGAGCAATAAGCAGCTGTTGTTTTGAGCCACTAGGTTTTGTGGTGGCTTGTCACACGGAAGTTGATGACTGATGTAATGGTTGAGATCACAAAGCTAGTAAAAGACCAGGCTGCGGTTGAACCCACATTGGTCTGAATCTCAAGTCCACACTCCTCTCTACGCCACCCACGTTTCCTTACAAAGCTTTCACAGCCTAACTCCCCTACTCCATGGTGAGTTGCTAAGTTTAGGGTTGAGCTAGAGGGTGAAGGTTGCTTCGCTGCAACAAATCAAAATTATTATTAGAACTTGGAAGAAGCCACATCTGGACTTGATGTGGGGACAGGAGGTTGGGGGACGGGTCAGTGTTGAGAACAGGCCCAGCCCCTGTCCAGGGTGAATCTGGGCCCAGCGGGGTACTGGGACATCTGTTTTCCATCCAGATTCGGAAAATAAAGCTGCTTTCCTCTGCCTACCCCATCCTCCACCTCTGCTGACCCTACAGGAAATGGGAGTTGGAAGTCTGGCTGGCCGGGAGCAGCCCCTCCTCTGATGGGAGCTCTCTGCCTGCTGACACTGGGACAAGACTCAGAGTGCAGGGCCTCGGCTGCCTGTGCTTCTGTGCTCTCTCCCTCTTCCTCTCTCAACCAGCAGGGAAAGGAATTCTCAGGGCCCTCTTAGTCAAGGAATCAGGTTTTCCCCCTTTAACTGATGGCTGTTGTTCCTGCTGCAGCTATTAGCATACCAAATTAATAAGGATGTTTTCATGGCAAGAAACAGAACTTCTATTCAATTGGCTTAGAGAAGAAGAAAAGTGTGTTATCTCACAGAACAAGAAATCCAGAGGAAGGGCAGTTCAAGAGAGGTTAATCCTGCAGTTTAACAATCAAGGACTCAGGTCGTTTCCTATTTCTCTTACCCTCTGCCATTCTCAGCACACCACCTTGTCCTTGGTTAGCTCGCCTCATAGTCACAAGATGACTGCCACAACCCCAGACATCACATCATCACCCAACGATGTCCATAAGCAGCAAAAACAAGCAAATAGCAGGAAATATCCTTGTCTCCCATTTTAAGATTAAGAAAAACTTTTCTCAGAAGCCCCTAGGGGACTGTCCTTCACTCATCATTGGCCAGAATTGTGCCACATCTCATGTCTGAATCTAGCCTGAGCAAGGGAAATATTGCCACTAGTACCAACTCTGCAACAACCTTAAGCCCAGAAGGAGAAGGAAAAATACCCACAGCACCCAGGCTCAGTGGGTGCTGAGGATAAAGTAGTGGGACAGAGAAGGGGTGTCAGGTAGGCCCCAGACAGTGCACCCTGCAACTCATTTGTTGGGACTGTGCTTCTTTACAAGTGGGGAGACACAAAGGATGATTGGTATTTACAAAGTGAGCCAGACCCCTAGATTTTATTACTAAACTACATTGCTTCACAAAGTACTAACAAGGATTATATTTTACTTAAAAAAAACACTCACGGGAAGCACAGTCTCTGCCTCAGTCCCAGCCATTTCTTGAAACCAGTATCTGTGGGGACTGGTTTCAAAACCTCCATGGATGCCAGGTGTAGTCGCTCATGCCTGTAATCCCAGCACTTTGGGAGGCTGAGGTGACAGATCATTTGAGCTCAGGAGTTCAAGACCAGCCTGGGCAACATGGCAAAACCCTGGCTCTACTAAAAATAAAAAAATTAACCAGGCCTGGTGGCAGGCACCTGTAATCCCAGCTACCTGGGAGGGTAACGCATGAGAATCGCTTGAACCCAGGAGATGGAGGCTGCACTGAACTGAGATCACACCATTGCACTCCAGCCTGGGTGACAAGAGCGAAACTCCATCTCAAAACAAATGAAAACAAGACCCCCGTGAATACCAAAATCCATAATATTCAAGTCTCCTATCTAAGATGGTGTAGTATTTGCATGAAACCTGCATATATTCTCCTCCATATTTTTTTATTTATTAAAAATAAATATATTTATTTAGAGACAGATTCTCACTCTTGTCACCCAGGCTGGAATGCAGTAGTGTGATCTCGGCTCACTGCAACATCTGACTCCCAGGTTCAAGTGATTCTCCTGCCTCAGCCTCCAGAGTAGCTGGGATTACAGGAGCCCACCACCACGCCCTACTAATTTTTGTATTTTTAGCAGAGATGGGATTTCACCATGTTGGCCAGGCTGATCTTGAACTCCTGACCTCAGCTGATCTGCCCGCCTCAGCCTCCCAAAGTGCTGGGATTACAGGTGTAAGCCACCGCACCCAGCCCTTCCTCTGTATTTTAAATCATCTCTTGATTACTTTAAATGTCTAATATAATGTAAATGCTAAGTACATATTTGTTACCGTATATAAGTGTACATACGATATTGTTCAGGGAATAATGACAACAACAAAAAGTCTATGTATTTAGTAAAGATGCAACTTTTTTTTCCAAAACCTGTTTTTTTGAGAGAGGGTCTCCCTCCATCTCCCAGGGTGGAGTACTGTGGTGTGATCTTGGCTCACTGAAGCCTCTGCCTTCCAGGTTCAAGTAATCCTCCCGCCACAGCCTCCCAAGTAGCTTGAACAACAGGTATGCACCACCATGCTCAGCTAATTTATTTTTGTATTTTTAGTGGAGATGGGGTTTCACCATGTTTCCCAGGCTAGTCTCAAACTCCTGCCCTCAAGCCATCTGTCTCGGCCTCCTCACTTTTTTTTCAATTTATTTTTATTTATTTATTTATTATTTTTTGAGACAAAGTCTCACTCTGATGACCAGGTTGGAGTTCAGTGGCATGATCTTGGCTCACTGCAACCTCCGCCTCCTGGGTTCAAGCGATTTTCCTGCCTCAGCCTCCTGAGTAGCTTGGATTATAGGCGTGCACCATCATACCCAGCTAATTTTTGCAGTTTTAGTAGAGATGAAGTTTCACTATGTTGGCCAGGCTGGTCTTGAACTCCTGGCCTCAAGCAATCCACCCGCCTCAGCCTCCCGAAGTGCTGAGATTACAGGCATGAGCCACCATGCCTGGCCTTCAAATGTTTTTAATAGCAGTTGGTTGAATCTACAGACGAGGAACCCACAGACACTGAGGGCTGATTATATAAAAACCTAGGGGGTGAGGCAGAAACTTTACTTCCTAATCTGAGCACCTATTGAGGTTGTTATGAATATCAATGTCAGACTTAGACAGACTCAGATCTGAATTCTGATGCTGTCCCTTTCTGGTTTTCTAATCTTATTCAGGTTGTTTAATCCTTCTGTAACACAATTTTCTTTGTAGGTAAAATGAGAGTAATACCCATCCCTGGATGTTTTATTAATCAATACATTGCCTGGCATATAGAAAAGGGTGAAAAAGACCAGGTGCGGTGGCTCACACCTGTAATCCCAGCACTTTGGGAGGCCTAGGCATGTGGATCACCTGAGGTCAGGAGTTGGAGACTAGCCTGGTCAACATGGTGAAACCCTATCTCTACTAAAAATACAAAAAAATTAGCTGGGTGTGGTGGTGCACGCCTGTAGTCCCAGCTACTTGGGAGGCTGAGGCAGAAGAATCTCTTTAACCTGGGAGGTGAAGGTTGCAATGAGCCGAGACTATACGACTGCACTCCAGCCTAGGTGACAGAGTAAGACTCCCTTGAAGAAGAGGGGAGGGGAGGGGAGGGGAGGCAGGGGAGGGGGGGAAGGGAGGGAGGGGAGGGGAGGGGAAGAGGGGAGGGGGAGAGGGGAGGGGAGAGGGGAGGGGAGGGGAGGGGAGTGGGGAAGGGAAGGGAGGGGAGGAATGTTTTAAGCATGTGGAGCCATGCGACCCAACCTGGCTATCTCCTCTTGTAATGCCACCTTCCTTTCCTTCCTGAGTCCATCTCCCTCCTCCTGCCCAATCCTCAGTGCCCAGCTCTGGGCTCTCCCCTCTTAGATCCCTCCTACCCCTTACCCACAGCACTGCTTGTCTGGGCTTCTTCACCTAGCACTAGACAGGGTGTCCCATCCACATTTCAGACAATGCAATGAGATTCCTCCATGGCTGCCCATGCCTCAGAATCACTGTCCATCAAGTCCAGATATGTCCACACTCCAGGCCCCCCTTCCTTGCTATCCCCATGAATACTGACTTCTTTGTACTTACTAGTCAGGGTTCTTGGTTGCAAGCAACAGAGAACTACTCATGGACGTCTCGGGCTGGCTGGAGAGCCAGGCTCACAGCAACCAGGGAGGAATGCATGGTAGCCAAAACCCCAGCCCAGATCACACCTTGAGGACAGACCAGAGAGGACAACTGAGTTACTGACCTGAGGACTGGCCCTGCAGCTCCACTGTCCCTGGCAACTCACTGCTGCTGCTGCTGCTGCTGCTGCCTCCCCTTGGGGCAGATGCACTCCATCTGCTTCTTTGTATCCTCTGCTTAAGAGTCAGGGTTGCTGAATGCATGTATCTGATTGGCTGAGCCAGGTCACAAGCCTGGGAAAGTGAGGCCTCGTGCCTAGAGTCTGCCTCTGGGTGAGACTCACAAGGCCAAGAAGGTTCGAGACAGAGGCCAGAGAGTCTGGGAAAGATAAAGGTGTAATCCCAGCACTTTGGCAGGCTGAGGCGAGAGTATCACCTGAAGTCAGCAGTTCAAGACCAGCCTGGCCAATGTGGTGAAACCTTGTCTCTACTAAAAATACAAAAATAGCTGGGCGTATTTTATTCCTATATAGATGGTGCATGCCTGTAGTACCAGCTATTCAGGAAGCTGAGGTGGGAGAATCGCTTGAACCCAGGAGGCAGAGGTTGCAGTGGGCCAAGATCATGCCACCACACTCCAGCCTGGGCAACAGAGCAAGACTCCATCTCAAAAATAAATAAATAAATAAAAGATAAAGCTCCCCTCTGCTGGGTGAGAAACCCTTTGCTCTTGGGGCAGGGCCTATGTCTGCCTATCCCAGCCCCCACCCCAGCATTAGGAGTGGCTGTGCCCTCAACAGGGCACAAGAAACCCTCCTCAGGTAAGAGTCCCACCCAGAATCAGAGACCACAGGAGCTAGGGGGCTACCCGGTGACATCTCTGCAAAAGAAGCCTGTGGACTAACATACAATCACCCAGTTTTTATTTGTCAAGTAAGAATATCAGAGAAATAATAAACCACATTCTTTTTTTTTCTGAGACAGGGTCTTACTCTATCGCCCAGGCTGGAGTGCAGTGATGCAATCTCAGCTCACTGCAACCTCTGCCTCTTAAGGCTCAAGCAATCCTCCCACCTCAGCCTCCTGAGTAGCTGGGACTACAAGTGCATGCCACCATACCTGGCTAATTTTTTAATTTATTTTTTGTTGCCCAGGCTGGTCTCGAACTCCTGGCCTCAAGTGATCCTCCTACCTCAGCCTCCCAAAAGGCTAGGTCTGCAGGCGTGAGCCTAGCCTAACAAATCACTTTCTTCTGGCACCATCGTTTCATCTAAAAAGAGAGAAGAGACATCTTAGAGACCAATAAAAGATAAAAAGAGAGGAGAGTAGGTTTTAGAATAAAGCATAATTGGCTGGATGCAGTGGCTCATGCCTGTAATCCCAGTACTTTGGGAGGCCAAGGTGGGCAGATCACAGGGTCAGGAGTTCGAGACTAGCCTGGCCAATTTTTAGTCTCTACTAAAAATACAAAAAAATTAGCTGGGTGTGATGGCAGGTGCCTGTAATCCCAGCTGCTCGGGAGGCTGAGGTAGGAGAACTGCTTGAACCTGAGAGGTGGAGGTTGCAGTGAGCTGAGATCGTGCCACTGCACTCCCGGCTGGGTGACAGAGAGAGACTCCATCTCAAAATAAATAAATAAATAAATAAAGCATAATCCTTTATACATGTTGGCTTTAAGAAAAACTCATGATATTGCCCTGAATTTTCAGGACATTTCAGAACTTTTGTTGGAAACCTGTGAAAAGATCATGACACAGGTGAACTTGAACATAGACTGTGGATTAGATAATAGTATTGTATCAATGCTGAGTTTCCTGGTGTCACTGTGCAGGAGTTATGTAAGGACACTGTAAGAGAGTGTCCTTGTTCTTAGGAAATACACCCTGAAGTATTTAGAGGTAAAAGGGCACAATGTCTGCAACCTACTCTTAATTGGGAAATTTCGGGAAAAAATTACACATACACATACACAGTCACACGCATACACATATATAAAGAAAAATAAAAGGGCTAAAATGTAAACAATTAGTTCATCTGTGAAAAAGTTATGCCAGAGTCTCTGTGCTATTGTTGCACATTTTTGGTAAATTTGAAATTATGTTAGAACTAAGTTACCCAAAACAAAGCTAGCAGTGAGTTAACAGTGAGTCTCAGGGTTGCTTTTCCCTTGGTACATTACCTATTTTGGAAGTGTTTGAATTTTACGAGCATGAATGATGTTTGTACTCAGAAAAAAGAAAGACAAAAATTTTTTAAATTAAAGCAAAAAAGAAAAGGCCATGAAAGACTCAGTCTAGCTTTTTTTTGGTTTGTTTTTGAGACCAAGTCTTGCCCCGTCCCCCAGGCTGGAGTGCACTGTCGCAATCTCAGCTCACTGCAACCTCTGTCTCCAGGTTCAAGCAAGTCTCCTGCCTCAACCTCCCGAGTAGCTGGGATTACAGGCACACACCACCACACCTGGGTAATTTTTTGTATTTTTAGTAGAGACATGGTTTTACCATGTTGGTCAGGCTGGTCTTGAACTCCTGACCACCCGCCTCGGCCTTCCAAAGAGTGGGATTATAGGCGTGAGCCACCATGCCCAGCCTTTCTTTTTTTTTTTTTTTGAGATGGAGTCTCACTCTGTTGCCCAGGCTGGAGTGCAGTGGCATGGTCTCAGCTCACTGCAACCTCTGCACTCCAGTTCAAGCAATTCTCTCACCTCAAAGGCGCCCCCCACCACCACACCCAGTTAATTTTTGTATTTTTAGTCAAGACAGGGTTTCACTATGTTGGACAAGCTGGTCTTGAACTCTTGACCTCAGATGATCCACCCGTCCCAGGCTCCCAAAGTGCTGGAATTACAGGCATGAGCCACCACATCCAGCCGATTATGCTTTATTCTAAAACCTGCTCTCCTCTCTTTTTATTTTCTATTGGTCTAGCATTTGACACTTGCTGATCTGGTCTAAGTTCCCATGCTACAGAAAAGGAAACTGAGGCCCTGGCAGGACTGTGGCTTGCTCAGTGGCACAAAGTGAGTGTCATCAGTGAGGACTCAGCCAGGGCTGCTCCCAGCACAATTTCTTCCACGCGAGCATGCTGCCCATGAAGCAGAGTATAGGTCCCAAGGGTAAGGAGGGCCAGGCAGGACTCGACAGGATGTTGGGACTTGTCCCTTCAAGACTGCCAGGTCCCATAGGGATGCATTTCTTCAACATTTTACCCCGATACGTTCCCTTCAAGCCAAGAAGGATGATCAAGAATTGCTCCCTACATGTTTACCTATTTCTCATATGGGGAAACCGAGACCCTGAGGGGTTCTGGGACTTGCCTGAGATCATCCTGCAAGCAAGTTCCAGGCTCTAAAGTCAAGGGACAGAGTAATTGGCCAGATCTGGCTAAGTTGCCTCAAGCCCAAGTTGGAAAGGAACAGAGGAAAGGGCGGTGAGAACTGGAGGGAAAAGGGAGGGAAAACCTACAGTGTCAGAGTTGGGAGATCCCCGTGCCCTGAGCCCTTTCACTCTTCATGCGGATTAAGTTCACTTGAGTTTAGAAGAGGAAGAAACAGCGTTTTGCAGCCGCCCCACGTCCCACAGCTTCAGGAGGCGTCACTCGCGTGACAGTCTAGGAAAATAGTGCCTCCTGGAGTTGTGCAGTGGACAGTCTATACAGCTTCCATGGCAGCCCTGAGAAAGTCACCTGTTGTTGCTTGTAGGGGGCATGTTGGGGTAGGAAAGGGGAGTAATTAATTCACTGTAGCCTGAATTAACCAGTGACTGATTCCATGCATTCAATCAACCACTATTTATTGCCGTAGATGGTATCCCACGTACCACCCTAGGGGCTGGGACTTCCCAGGCTTCACATACACTCCAGGGAGGAGCCGAGGTTAGGAACAGGGGAGAGAGTCAGGCCTCCCAGAACAAAAACCCACAAACTACCCCCACCATTCCTCCTTCCCCTTGGCTCAGCCTTCTCCATCCTTCAGTCCTCTGGGGAAAAGTCCTCCTGACTCCTCTGGGCCCCTCCTCCCACAGCTGCATAGAGCATCGGGTTCTCTGGCCTTTCTGTGCCTCCCCTACCAGGTAGCGGGAGCTCCTTGGACTCTGGGATGCAGTGCAGTTCTTTTTTTTTTTTTAAAGAGACAGGGTGGAGGTCTGTCACCCATCCTGAAGTGCAGTGGTGTAATCATGGTTCACTGCAGTCTCAAACTCCTAGGCTTAAGCAATCCTCCTGTCAGCCTCCTGTGTAGCTGGGACTACAGGTATGTGCCACCATACCTAATTTTTTTTTAATTTTTGTAGAGATGGGGGTCTCGCTGTGTTGCCCAGGCTGGTCTGAAACTTCTGGCCTCAAGTGATCCTCCCGCCTCAGCTTCCCAAATCGCTGGGATTGCAGGGATGAGCCACCACACCTGGCCTCCAGTGCAGTTCCTTCCCCAACCTAACACCTAAAAGTCATTCATCCATTCATTTAGTCATTCATTCGTTTGTTTTACTTATTTTATTCCACAGTCATTTGTCTATTTGTTTGATGAGAGATGTTAGCTTTTTTTTTTTTTTTGAAATGGAGTCTCCCTCTGTTGCCCAGGCTGGAGTGCAGTGGCTCCATGTCTGTTCACTGCAACCTCCACCTCCCGGTTCAAGTGATTCTCCTACCTCAGCTCCTGAGTAGCTGGGACTACAGGTGCCCGCCACCATGCCTGGCTAAGTTTTGTATGTTATTTGTGGTAAAGATGGGGTTTCACCATGTTGGTCAGGCTGACCTTGAACTCCTGACCTTGTGATCCACCCACCTTGGCCTCCCAAAGTGCTGGGATTACAGGTGTGAGCCACCGAAACGGCCAGAGATGTTAGCTTTTTTTGTTGTTGTTGTTCATATTTCCAAATCATTTATATTTCTCTCTCTCTCTCTCTCAATCACTTCTCTTCAACAATATCCAAGGAGCCACTCTGGCCCAGGCTGTTCGCCCTTTAATGCACATAGGCAGTGTCTGGGGCCTATGAAAATTTCATGGCCCTGCAAAAAGGTTTGAGACCTGGGGGTGGGAGGGGATATATTGGCTTCGAAGTATTATTATTATTATTTTTGAGACGGAGTTTCACTCTTGTTGCCCAGGCTGGAGTGCAATGGCGTGAGCCACCACGCCCAACCCAAAATATTTTTAAAAGACCAGAAAGCGCAGTGGCTCATGCCTGTAATCCCAGCACTTTGGGAGCCCTGGCTGGTGGATCACCTGAGGTCAGGACGAGACCAGCCTGGCCAACATGATGAAACCCCGTCTCTACTAAAAACACACACACACACACACACACACACACACAAATAGCTCAGCGTGGTGGTAGTCGCCAGTAATCCCAGCTACTCCAGAGGCTGAGGCAGGATAATAGCTTGAATCTGGGAGGTGGAAGTTGCAGTGAGCCGAGGTGGCACTATTGCACTGCAGCCTGGGCGACAAGAGCAAGACTTGTCTCAAAAACAGATGGAAATGAAAATTATGTCATTTAATGTCAATAAACCATAATTGTATGACAATCTCATTAATTGGAAAGCCTGGAAATCATGAACATTTCATTACATTTTAAATCTATTGCTTGGTTTAGATGTTCTCATTTCAAAGAAGTCTCAAGTATGCATGATGCTTTTTAAGAAATTAGAGCATGGCATGGTGGCTCATGCCTATAATCTCAGCACTTTGGGAAGCCAAGACAGGTAGATCACCTGAGATCAGGAGTTTGAGATCAGCCTGGCAAACATGGTGAAACCCTGTCTCTAGTAAAAATACAAAAATTAGCCAGGCGTGGTGGTGGGCGCCTGCAATCCCACCTACTCGGGAGGTTGAGGCAGGAGAATAGAACCTGGGAGGTGAGCCAAGATCGTGCCACTGCACTCCAGCCTGGGCCTGGGCAACAGAGTGAGAACAGAGGTCTCAAAAAAGGAATTAGAAATTAGATTCAATTTTTTGTTGTTGTTTTTTAAAGACGGAGTTTCACTCTCATTGCCCAGGCTGGAGTGCAATGGCACGATCTCAGCTCACTGCAACATCCTCCTCCCAGGTTTCAAGCAATTATTCTGCCTCAGCCTCCCAAGTAGCTAGGATTATAGGCGTACGCCACCACATCCAGCTAATTTTGTATTTTTAGTAGAGACAGGTTTTCTACATGTTGGTCAGCCTGGTCTCCAACTCCCGACCTCAGATGATCTGCCCACCTTGGCCTCCCAAACTGCTGGTATTACAGGTGTGAGCCACAGCACCCGGCCTAGAGTTAGTCTTAAACAAATGAACTGTAGTTGGATAATGTCACAATCAGAATTCGTTGAAAATCTTTTGAAAAATTTAACCATAAAATCACATTCAATGTGGGACCAGACTACATTTTATTGTTTCATGCGCTTTGGGCAGGGCCTTCAAAAGCATGCATGTCAAGGCCTAGGGTGGTTTTTATTTTAAAAGCCTGTAAACCTGTGAGCCAGACAGATAAGCTCTGTGCCCTCAGAGAGCTTTCTGTCCACAAACAAGCCAACCTTTCAACAAAAGTAGGGGACAGTAAAGGAGATCAAAGTCTCGGGCTAGCCAAGGACCCCTGACTTCCCTCCCAACCCCCAAGTGTCACCAAGAAGAAACCCTGTCATGTGTCACTCCCCAGCTACAGCCTAGTGGCTCAGCACCGGACTCCGGGATTTGGAGAAAGCTGGAGCAGGGAGGGATGGGCGGACGTGATGCTCTGTGTGGTCTTAGGACCAGTCTGGGTTGAAGGGGAGGGAGGAAGGAGACAGATATAGGGAAGAAAAGGAACAAATTGCCCCAAATGACAACTTGAAACTGCAGAACAAAATGTTTTTCTCTTTCATACGCTCCCCCTCTTTTAAAGGGAAATAGAGCTCATTTCTTGAAAGGGACCATCTGGGAGTCTAAGTGACAAGTGTGAAGGTTTTAAGACTGGGAGGTGAGTAATTCAGCACCTACCACCTCCTCCCTGTCTGCTTTCCCTCCCATTGAAACTGAGAAGGAAAAGGGCAGAGAGGACCAAAGGACATCCCACCACCTGCCAGTGGGGAGGTATCAGAACCACGTGTGTGTGTGTGTATGTGTGTGTTTGTGTGTGTGTTTGTGTCTGGGTGCATATGTGTCTGTGTGTATGCGTGTCTCTGTGTCTGTGTGCGTCTGTCTGTGTGTGTGTGTGTCTGTGTCTGTGTATGTGTGTCTCTGTGTGTGTGTGTCTGTATGTCTGTGTGTGTCTGTGTGTATTTGTCTGTCTGTGTGTATGCATGTCTCTGTGTCTGTGTGCGTCTGTGTGTCTGTGTGTGTGTGTGTCTGTGTCTGTGTGTGTCTCTGTGTGTGTCTGTATGTCTGTGTATGTGTGTATGTGTCTGTGTGTGTCTCTGTGTGTATCTGTGTATGTGTCTGTGTGTGTATGTGTGTCTGTGTGTGTCTGTATGTTTGTGTGTGTCTGTGTGTGTCTGTATTTCTGTCTGTGTGTGTGTATACATCTGTATGTATGTGGGGGGGTGTGTGTGTGTATGTGTCTGTGGGTGTATGTCTATGGATGTGTGTCTGTGGGTGTGTCTGTGTGTGTGTCTGTGTATTTGTATATTTGTGTGTGTGTGTATGTGTCTGTGTGTGCATGTGCCTGTGTGTGTGTCTTTGGGTGTGTGTCTGTGTATATGGGTGTGTGTCTGTGTCTGCGTGTGTGTGTGTGTGTTTGCACATGCATGCATGCAAGTGCATATCCATTCTCCCTCTCCCCTAACAGCCTCTATCTCCAGTCCTTAGCACAGGGCTTGGCGCTGAGTTAACACTCAGTAAGAATCTATGAAAGGCAGCTGCACTGCATGGCACACGAGTCAGGTGAGCCTCCTTTGGAAACTCACTTGTGCTCTTGTCTAGCTGTGTGACCTGGGACAAGTTGCTGCCCTCTTCTGAGCTCAGTTTCTTCATTTCTAAAAAAATAAAATTAAAAATGCATAAGAAACCCTAGCCAGTGGGGACATTCTGCAGACTGAATCAAATGAAGTGGGTAAGGCGACTCAGCTTGGGGCGGGTGGGCAGCAAAAGCAGAGGCTGCTGGTAGAGTGGGGAGTGAGTATCTGCCTGGGTGAGAGGGTGCTTGTGGTGGGGAGGAGAGGGAGGTGTGCAGGCAAGGCTGCGTGCTGGACAGAGGACTCGGAGCTGCCCTGGGAAGCATCTGTAGAGAGCCACTGCAGGTTCTACAGCAGGGGAAGGACCAGAGTCTGGGAGGTGGCTGGGATCCCCTGGCCGCCACCATCTTCCACGGCTACAGCCTCGACCCCACATGTGTTTATTGCTCTCTCCTCCTTCTGTGCACCCCTAACTCAATCCAGGGAGTGCACAGAAGGAAAAGGAAGCAATAAAACACATTTTTTAAAAAGAAGTCATTATTATTACTTTAATTTGGCTTCTAAGTACCTTTTTATTTAAGACATAACTGGCTGGGTACAGTGGCTCACCTCTGTAATCCCAGCACTTTTGGAGGCTGAGGCGGGTGGATCACTTGAGGTCAGGAGGTCAAGACCACCCTGGCCAACATGGTGAAACTCTGTCTCTACTAAAAATACAAAAATTAGCTGGGTGTGGTGGCACGTGCCTGTAGTCCTAACTACTCAGGAGGCTGAGGCAGAAAAATCACTGGAACCCAGGAAGTGGAGGTTGCAGTGAGTTGAGTTCACACCACTGCACTCCAGGTTGGACAACACAGCAAGACTATCTCAAAAAAAAAAAAAAAAGACAGCCAGGTGCGGTGGCTCACGCCTGTAATTCCAGCACTTTGGGAGGCCAAGGCAGGTGGATCATGAGGTCAGGAGTTCGAAATCAGCCTGATCAAGATGGTGAAACCCCGTCTCTACTAAAACTACAAAAATTCGCCATGTGTGGTGGCCCATGCCTGTAATCCCAGCTACTCAGGAGGCTGAGGCAAGAGAATCACTAGAACCTGGGAGACAGAGGTTGCGGTGAGCCGAGATCGCACCACTGCATTCCATCCTGGGTGACAGGCGAGACTCTGTCTCAAAAAAAAAAAAAAAGATACAATTGCATTTCATAGTGAAAACACAAAGCTTCTCCAATGTATTCATACACATTTAGAGCAGAATTTGATTCCAACACTAATCAATGAACATCTAGCAAAGTGTGGTGAATATTACTGATGCAGTAATGATAAAATGCTAAAGTAACAGTCTGAACAGTTTTGTGTATCCTGAGTTTTCTGAACTAAGACTTTATTTTTAATTAAATGCAAATTTTTTTTTTTTTTTTTTTTTTTGAGATGGAGTCTCACTCTGTTATCCAGGCTGGAGTGCAATGGCACGATGTTGGCTCACTGCAACCTCTACCTACCGGGTTCAAGCGATTCTCCTGCTCAGCCTCCCTAGTAGCTAGGACTACAGGTGTCCATCACCACGCCCAGCTAACTTTTGTATTTTTAGTAGAGATGGGGTTTCACCATGCTGGCCAGGCTGATCTCTAACTCCTGACCTCAGGTGATCTACCCACCTTGGCCTCCTAAAGTGCTGGGATTACAGGCGTGAGCCACCTTGCCCAGTCAAAACTTACATTTTTAAAAGAAGTTTACCTCTCCAAAAAAACCAGATTAGGTAGTTTCTAGACTATATTAAATAAGACTAAATAAAGACTTTTTTTTTTTGAGATGGAGTCTCAATCTGTCATGAGGCTGGAGTGCAGTGGTGCAATCTCTGCTCACTGCAACCTCTCACCTCCCAGGTTCAAGTGATTCTCCTGCCCCAGCCTCCTGAGTAGCTGAGACTACAGGTGACTGCCACCATACCCGGCTAATTTTTTTTTTTTTTTTTTTGTATTTTTAGTAGAGACAGTGTTTCACCGTGTTAGCCAGGATGGTCTCAATCTCCTGACCTTGCAATCTGCCCACCTAGGCCTCCCAAAATATTTTGATTATTATAAAACAAAAGTCAGTACTTCAGGGCAATATCACCTCCATAAATGTTGAGCCGATTCAGGTGTTGCTGGTAGAATCCTAAAGAGTGATGCCTCTGGTTCCTGTGAACAATGTCCACAGTCCACACCCCTCGAGGACACAGCCCAGCTCGCACCGAGACCGTGGCTGGGAGGAGAACAGCAGAGTGTGATCCCAATGCTGCTGTACAGGTAAGGGCTCTCCAGAACCTGGGCAGGAAGCCCTGCTCTATCGCCTCCTCACTGGGTGATGTGGATGCCTCTGAGCTGTGGCTTTCTCCCTTCTAGTGGAATAGCAGTGCTGACCTCACAGGGTCGTTGTGAGGATTAAAGGAGAGCACTCAGGTAAAGCACTTAGCATCATGCGTGCTAACAGATCAACACACGACTGTTAGTAACTCAGAGTAGTGATGAGGGCAAGAGAAGATAAGGTAAATGGGACACACAGTAGAGAGAGTGAGGGAGAGTCAGAGGCCAGTGAGGGCGACACCCAGGCAGCCCCAGCTTCCACCTACCTATATGGTCTACTTGCAGACAGGAAAGAAGACCCCATGGAAGGAGGGGGTGGTGGAGGGGTCAGACATTTGATAAGATGGGAGGTCAGCCTGACTTGGTGGCTCACACCTGTAATCCCAGCACTTTGGGAGATGCGGCAGGTGGATCATGTGAGATCAGGAGTTCAAGACCAGCCTGGCTAACATGGCAAAACCCCATCTCTATTAAAAACATATATATTAGCTGGGCATGGTGGCGGGTGCCTCTAATCCCAACTACTCGGGAGGCTGAAGTGGGAGAATCACTTGAACCTAGGTGGTGGGGGTTGCAGTGAGCCAAGATGGTGCCACTACACTCCAGCCTGGGTGACAAAGCAAGACTCCAGTCTCAAAAAAAAAGATGGGAGGTCATCCTTGATCACTTCCCTCCTCCCCTCTCACGTCCAACCCTGCCTGGCCACTTCTCAGGGTAATCAGGCTGGGCACCATTGGTCAGCGGAGCCCTGGAGGGTTCTAGAGCTACACTTCATGCATGGGGGCTCTGCTGGGAAGCAGGAGGGAGGGCTGCAGGTATGAGGCAGAGAGCTGGGACTCCCCATCGATCTGCAGGGCCCCAGGCTCAGTCCCTCCTGGGCACCTGGGGGCCAGAGGCTACTCCATTTGAAGTGTGGGCTCTCTCTGCAGATAGGCCAGCCAGGCCCTCCCCAGAGGCTAGGCACCTGAGCAGGTATGGGCTGGGGGCAGGGGAGTGCAGGGATTTGCAGGCTGTCACTGCTAAAAATAGAGCCCTGCAGCCTGGGAGTCAGCCAGGTGTGGCTGCCACACAGCCTCCCAAACAGGCTGATAGGCACATGTTAATTCTGGGCCTGCATAGACACATAAACTCCTTGGCACAGACCCCAGTGGACACTCCTATCCACCAAAGACAGACACTTGAGTCTGTACACCCATGTCCTGACTTAGACCTGGCCCTGTTCGTGTCCAGGCCCCTTCGCCACAGGATCTCACCACCCTCACTCACTCATACACCCGGACACTCACAGGCCCAGCAGCCTCCTAGGTGTCCCTCGCTGGGACATCTGCCTCCTGAGGGCAGAGGCCGTTGGTTCTGCTCACTGCTCTCTCTCTAATGCCTGTAATGGTGTTTGGAACCTGCCAGTGCGCAGGAAATGTTTGTTCTATAAATAAATGCCACACACACTTGCACACACACATACAGACACACATTCCATGATTAATTACCCCACCCTCACCCCTCCCCACCCTGGTGCTCTGAGTGGCACCTAGAGGTCTGTCCTCTCTGACCCAGCCCCGCACCCATTGTCCAGGCAAGGGAGGGTGGGAGGGGGCCCAGGGAAGCAGAGCTTTGGGAAGCAGCAGCTTTGAGTCTGTGTTTGGAAGGTGAGTGGGGATCCTGGTTTTCTACAGGAAGAAGCTCCTGAGGGGGCCACAGCACCATGCTGGAATTCTGAATGGGAAAATCTCGGGCTGGGTTCATGTCATGGGTAATCCCTTTGGGGAGAAAGGCCGGGTTTCCCCCAGGCTGAGCCCAGCTGTGACAGATTGAGACCTATGAGTAGAGCATGCGGTGGCCGCAGAGCCCATGGGTGGGTGGTCAGGGAGTCCTCCCTGGAGGAGGGGAACCTTGTCCAGGTGAGAGACAAGAGGACCATCTGGGAACAGGACTGGCAGGGTAACCTAAAGCTGTTGGTGTGATTATTCCAGGACTGGCAAGGAAGCATCAGATCTGTTTTAGGAGTTGATGACACTCTCCAGAGTGAGGCAGAGGCTCACCAGGCAGGCCCACGCACTAGGAATTGGGCGGGCCAGAGTGAAGCCCCTAATCACAACCTGTGACCGATGACTCGAGGATGAGGTGCCTAGGGGAACAGGCAGGTGACAGAGAAGAGCAGAGACGGACAGGTGGCCAATGGGAGGCCAAACGGATAGACTAACAGATGGACAGAGAGATGGAAGAGGAAAGACCAACAAACGGATAGACTAATAGATGGACTGAAAGGCAGAGGAGGACAGACAGACAAATGGATAGATGGATGGACAAATAGACTCACAGATGGACCAAAAGGCAGAGGAGGACGGACAGACAAATGGACAGACTGACAGATGGACTGAAAGACAGAGGACGGACGAACAAACAAATCGACTAACAGACCAAAAGGTGGAGGAGGACAGACGGACAAATGGATAGACTAACAGATGCAGTGAACAGCAAAGGAGGACGGACACATCGATGGAAAGACAGAAGTGGGTGGATGGAGGAATGGAGATTTGCAGTGGGGCTGGATGGGGGTTTGAGAGGCAGGGAGAGAGGGCTGCTGGACCTCTACCCCCCCAGTCACCCTCAGGATCCTTAAGACCCAGCTACTCCCACTCCAGACCTCCCACCCTGAACCTCCCCAGACCAGGCTCCAGGGAATCCAATGCCTGCTTGGCCTGGTGCCCAGAGATGCACCTTCCAGCCAGGTACGATCCTGCTGCTGTTACTACTGCAAGCCCAGATGTAGAATCACCTCCAGGTGTTCTCACCAGGGTAGGTGTGCTTAGGATGGGATTGGGGTAGGCTGTATCTATGGACTAATATTCATCAGCCCTCCAGCACCTGGGGAGTGCCCCAAACTTGGCAGTCACCTGCACCACGCACGCGCACACATGCGCACACAGCTGGTGGCTGAACCACAGTCCACAGATGCTAACACACACAAATGGGCACAGTCACGAATGCCCAGACACCAGGCCCCAGATGCCACAGAGATGCCATGTTGCACAACTCCACAATGAGCCAATCACGTGGTCTGCAATGTTTGCAGTGACCTGGATCCTCAGACCCACCCACCACTCACACTGTCATTTACCAGCCAAGACTCACTGGACAGCTCCTGGACCAGGCCTAGTGGGATGGCAGGAAAGCCACTTTGAACCTCTGGATATTTGAAGTTGGACCTTCCAGGGCTCTTTCCAGGAGATGCTGGACCCCTGAGGCTGCCTCGCAGTGCCGTCCTCATGTCAACCCCAGCCCTGCCCCCTGCCCTGCCCTCCTCCCATTCGCCCTCCCTTCGCCCACATTTTCCACCTCGGGCAGGCTTTCCCTTTTCACTGTGCTTGGGCCCACATGATGCCTACAGCCAGGAACCCCTTTTTCATTGCAATGATCGCATCCTTCAAGACAGAGACCTTTGTATACCTCCACTTTAATGGAGTGAAATGCAATAGCACCTCCAAAAATGTTTGTTGACTGCCTGACTGACTTGCTGGATGAAATCATTAGAAATATAAGTTAGCGGCCAGACGTGGTGGCTCAGGCCTGTAATCCAAGCATTTTGGGAGGCCGAGGCATGCAGATCACAAGGTCAGGAGACCAAGACCATCCTGGCTAACATGGTGAAACCCAATCTTTACTAAAAACACAAAAAATTAGCTGGGCATGGTGGCACACACCTGTAGTCCCAGCTACTAGGGAGGCTGAAGAAGGGAGAATCGCTTGAACCCAGGAGGTGGAGGTTGCAGTGAGCCGAGATCGCTCCATTGCAGTCCAGCCTGGGCGACAGAGCAGGACTCCATTCCAAAAAAAAAAAAAAAAGAAGTATAAGTTAGTTCAGAATTAGTGCCAGATGGACTGCCCTGGACTTGCTGTTATGGGTTCTAGTCAGAGCAGGAGAGCACCCATGGGCTGGAGCATTTTGAACCCCTAGAAGCACACATTGGTGACTATAGCCCCCTGGAGTGAGTCCTGCACCCTTGCGCCCTCCACATGCCATGGGAAAGATGCACAGCCGCCCCATGCCAGGCCCAGCCACACAGCCAGGGCCGTGGAAGGGTCTCAGCCACGGTCAGGGGATCCCGATCTCCTGTTCCCTCTACCACTGACAACGAGGGAAGCCCCGGCACTTTTCTAGGGTGTTCTTCGAGCTGGGGAGTGTCAGAGCAGGCCCTCTGCCAACTCAGCAGGTCGGGGGACTTTGGATGTGCTGACACTGGCTGCCCCGCCACACCTCATGTGGGCCCAGTTGGCCAGAGCTTTGACTGGCCTGGGCCTGGGCCTGGCAATAATCGATTGACTGACACTGAATTTCAGTCCTTCAGCAGGGACCAATCACACTGCATAGAGTTGATGTGGAGTAAGGCCCATTTCATTTCATTCTTGTAATGACCCTACAGGGTAGATACAGTTCTGATGCCCATTTCACAGTTGTGGAAACTGAGGCACAGACACAGATAAACTGACTTCCCACCATCAAAGCAGTTAGGAGCGGGTAGTCAAGGTCCACACCCAAGCTACTGGGCTCTGGAGTCTGCACTATTTTTTTTCTTTTGAGAAAGGGTCTCACTCTGTTGCCAGGCTGGAGCGCAGTGGCGCAATATCTGCTCATTGCAATCTTCGACTCCCGGGTTCAAGTGATTCTCCTGCCTCAGCCTCCTGAGTAGCTGGTATTACAGGCACTTGTCACCATACCCAGCTAATTTTTGTATTTTTAGCAGAAACTGGGTTTCACCATGTTGGCCAGGATGGTCTCGATCGCCTGACCTCGTAATCCACCCGCCCCAGCCTCCCAAAATGCTGGGATTACAGACGTGAGCCACCAAACCCAGCCATTTTTTTCTTTTTTTGAGATGGAGTCTCACTCTGTTGCTCAGACTGGAGTGCAGTGGCACAATCTTGGCTCACTGCAACCTCCACCTCTCAGGTTGAAGTGATTCTCCCGCCTCAGCCTCCTGAGTAGCTGGGATTACAGGCACCCGCCATCATGCCCTGCTAATGTTTGTATTTTTGTAGAGGGCCAGGCACAGTGGCTCATGCCTGTAATCCCAGCACTTTGGGAGGCTGAGGCAGGTGGATTGCTTGAGGTCAGGAGTTCAAGACCAGCCTGGCCAACATGGTGAAACCCCGTTGTTTTAACAAAAATAAAGAGATGGAGTTTCACCATGTTGGCCAGGCTGGTCTTGAACTCCTGACTGCAGGTGATCTGCCTGCCACAGCCTCCCAAAGTGCTAGGATTACAGGCATGAGCCACCATGCCCGACCTAGCCACCATGCCCTTTCAACCACTACACTCTACCATTCCTCTTCTTTAACATTTTTTATTAAAAAAAAAAAAAAGTGAGGCTGGGCATGGTGGCTCTTGTCTATAATCCCAGCACTTTGAGAGGCCAAAGTGGGAGCATCACTTGAGGCCAGGAGTTTGAGACCAGCCTGGGCAACATGGCGAGATTCCCATCTCTAGAGAAAATTTTTAAATTAGCCACATGTAATGGCACACACCTGTGATCCCAGCTGAGGTGGGAAAATCACTTGAGCCCAGGAGGTTGAGGCTGCAGTGAGCTGTGTTCGCACCATTGCACTCCAGCCTGGGTGACAAAGTGAGACCCTGTCTCAAAAAGGAAAAAGAAAAAAAGTGATATTACTTGCCCCAGGCAGCCTTTCGCATTAGGGGCATGGGCATGTGACATTCAAGGTCGAGTCCAGCCCTGTGTCTCACTCACACTCACGCAATACCTGCCTCGTCCTGATGTTGCCAGGTGCACCCCGTGACCTCCCAGTTCCTCCACATCCAGGCATCAGGCTCATGGAAACTTGATGCTCTCGGGTTTGGGTTCAAACTGATTCTGGAACATCCCACCCCCACACCTGTCCTTCCCTGCCACCTCTGCTCCGCCTGAAGCCAGTATTCCTGGAAAGCTCAAAGGCACTTGGTTCAGGGGGGACGTTTCCAGACAGCTTCTGCAGCTGGAACTGGGCGAGGCAGAGAGGGGCCCGCCCACAGCCGCGCAGGGACTGCATCTTGAGACCGGAATGCTTGGAGTGGCCCTGGGGGATCGGTGCTGTTCCCATCCTCTGCGATAGGGGCATTGGCAGATGTGAGACCCGAGTGCCCCCGGCCAACCTGAGGGGCTGCTTCTGGACACAGAGCTCAGGCCTCAAGCATGTCTTTTCCCCAGCTTTCCTGGCGCCTGCCCTATTCCTAGAGACAGAGTTCGCTACTCCTAGCTGTGTGCTGGGCGCGGGGCAACAACTCACCACCAAGAGATGCCGGCACAGCCTCTCCATGAGCCATCAGGGGCTCAGGGTCGCATCACATCCCCAAAGACTTTCCTGGGCCCACAATGGGCATCAGCCTGGGATTCACCTCCCAGGCCTCCAGCAGCCGCTGAGTGGAGCGGAGGTGGGGAGGCAAGCGCATGTTCTAGCCTGCCTCCTGGCCCCCAGCCCCAGGAACACAGACCTAGAGTGCCTATTGTTTCAGTGGTAGGAATCCCCTGTCTCCTCACCCCCGACCCCTGCAGCACTGCCCCCCCCCACCCCACCTCCCCCACCGGACTAAATGCATGACCCACCACCCAACAGGTGATGACCTGCTCCTCCTCGGCCAGCCCTTCCAGCTCCTCTTCCTCGACCGTCCTGACTCAGAGGCCTGTCAGCTGCCACTGCCCACGAGGCCTGGCAGATTTGGGTGGGAGGAGGCTATCCGGGTGCCAGGGCCTGAGGGGATGGCCATGCTCTCACTCCTCACTGACCTGACCTTTAGCAGGGCCTGTGAGCGTTCTCTGATCTAGAAATGCCACATGTACACACGTGCATGTGCACGCATGTACACACACACACACACACACGCTCACACCCAACAGCCCTATGACCTGATGAAACAGTCCGGTGCAGGGCTGAGGCGGTCCAGGGAGGAGAGTTAGGCTGAGCAAAAGCAGGGCGTGTGTGGGGCAGCCTCCGGGCCTCTCCCGCAGAGGCCCCTGCACTTCCAGGCACTAGAAGGCAAAGGGGCCCGGCCTGGGAAAGAGACCTGTACTGAATGCTCCCTCCCCAGAATGGGCATGAATTCTGGCTGTCCCTTGGCATAGTCCTCAACCTTCTAGTTCTCCCCCTTTCTTTCTCTCTCTCTCTCTCCTACACACACCCCTCTGGACTCCTCCCCTGCAGCTCCTCAAAATCTCTTACCCGCCCTCACCCCACAGAAGGAGCATCAAAGCCCCACACAGCCTCAGGCGTCTCTCAACCCCTAGGAGCTGAGATCGGGCCCTGGTGGCCCAGTCTTGGGGACTTTTCCCTACCAGGGGTGGCCCTCTTGGGTCCACGCCCCTTCGGCTGGACTTCTGATTGCTCTAGCATCCACTCTGCAGCTTCACCACGCCTGCAACACGCAGAGGCTGGCAGCGGCTCTGCTCCCAGCACCAGCCAGAGGGCTCAGCGCTGTGGCTTTTTTTCTTTTTTTTTTTTTTTTTTGAGACAGTCTCACTATGTCACCCAGGCCGGAGTGCAATGGTGAGATCTCGGCTCACTGCAACCTCTGCCTCCTGGGTTCAAGCGATTCTCCGACCTCAGCCTCCCAAGTAGCTGGGATTAACAGGTATGCACCACCATGCCCAGCTAATTTTGTATTTTCAGTAGACAGAGTTTCTCCATGTTGGTCAGGCTGGTCTTGAACTCCTGAACTCATGGTCCACCTGCCTCGGCCTCCCAAAGTGCTGGGGTTACAGGCGTGAGCCACCGCACCCAGCCTGTTTTCTTTTGCTTTTGCCTTCATGTCTGTGCTATTCTCTGTGCCTGAAATCCCTTCCCCCTTCCCCTCCTGCCCGTGGCATCAGTGGCCTGCATGTCAGCCCCTACCACTTAGCACCAGCGAGGCCCTGTCCTATCCTCCTAATGAGGCCAAGGAAAAAGTCCCATTAATCATACCTACTGTTGGCCAGGCACGATGGGTCTCACCTGTAATCCCAGCATTTGGGAGGCCAAGGCAGGAGGACCACTTGAGCTCGGAGTACAAGACAAGCCTGGGCAACGGTGAGCCCTATCTCTACAAATAATGCAAAAATTAGCTGGGTGTGGTGGTGTGCACCTGTAGTCCCAGCTACTTGAGAGGCTGAGGTGGGAGGATTGCTGGAGCCCTGGAGGTGGAGGTGGCTGTGAGCTGAGATCATGCCACTGCACTCCAGCCTAGGCAACTGAGGAATACTGGCTCAAAAAAAAAAAAAATTCTATCATTGTTCAGAGGATGAAGCTGAAACTGACAGAGGCCAAGGAAGAGGCATTTCTACCCAACTTCCTCAGCCTCTCCTCCTCCTCTTCACCGCCCCGCTACGCCTGTCCCCTGCCCCAGTCAGGAGAAACTGCCCCTCGTAGTGACTTCTGTTTGAGGCTGAGACCTCAGGCCCCAGGTCCTGATTTTTGCCCTCTTCCCTGGGTCACTGGCCTGTGAGACTGGGTGGCTGGGCCCAGGCCTGAGTCACTGCCTGGCCTCACCGGCCCAGCCCTGAGCAAGGCAAGCTTTGGTGCAGGTGATCCTGCTGCCCAGAGAAGCGGGCAGTGGGAAGGGCCTCCTTCCTTTCTTCCTCCCTCCCACTCACCCACCTCCCGGCCACTTTCCTCCCTGTCTTTTCACCCCTACTTCTCTCTCTGTCCAACCCCATCTACACCCTTCCTGCCATTTCCCAGGAAAAGTGACTTGGACCTTGTGGATGGAAGCAGAAGCAGGGCTGAAACTAGGAGAGGAGTAGAGCAGTGCCTCCAGCAACTCCCCCAGCTCGAAGGAGGCCCAGCCTGGACCAGACCGCCGGGAGCCCTGGCTCAGCCCCGGGGGTTACCTATGGGTGCCCACTTCAGCGTGTGTGTGTGTGTGTGTGTGTGTGTGTGTGTGTGTGTGGTGAGCAGGGAGGGGGAGGGGGAGGCACATACAGATGAAGGAGAGGAAATGGACCATTGGACCCCCGCCCCAGTGCCACATTTATTTACTGGGCATCGAGTTAAAAATAGACCCCAAGTGCCTCTGGAGCAAGCAGCAGATAGAGAGAGGAATTCCAGGAGCCCTGGAAACTGTCTGCGCCTCAGGGCCCTCCACGTGACCTCCCTCTCCCTGCGAGATGGATCTGTGATTCTGTCGAGTGTCACACACACCCCATGTTGCTGGGTGGCACCAGAGCAATGTTTTGAGCACTTTTCAGATTTCAGTGTTGTGTCACAGAAGAGCATGGACTTTAAACCTACACAGGATCCCAGCAAGGGATGACTACACACCTGCCCCACTTCTGGCCTCCATCTTAGAGAGGGAGACTGCGGCTCAGGGAGAAATGACCGGCTCAAGGGCATGCCGAACCAGGCTGGACTCGGGTCCTTGGCTCCCAATTCAGGACTCTTTTTTCTGAGACGGAGTCTCCATCTGTCACCCAGGCTGGAGTCCAATGGCGCAATCTCGGCTCACTGCAACCTCTGTCTCCCAGGTTCAAGCGATTCTCCTGCCTCAGTCTCCCAAGTAGCTGGGACTACAGGTGCCCGCCACCGTGCCTGGCTAATTTTTGTATTTTTGGTAGAGATGGGGTTTTGCCATGTTGGTCAGGCTGGTCTAGAACGCCTGATCTCAGGTGATCCACCTCCCAAAGTGCTGGGATCACAGGCGTGAGCCACGGCGCCTGGCCCCCAGTCAGGACTCTTTCCATTGGGTTATATGGCACCCATCACACTGGATTCTGTTTTATTCCATCTTGTGTTATGGTATGTTATGTAATGCAGGCAAAGGGCTAGGAGGTAGTGTGGTTGGGGGTGGAAAAGTGGCCAGACGGTAACAAAAAAGCAATAGGCTAGGGTCCAGGCAATGAGCCCACACCCTCCCCCACCTGAGATTTCTCTTCCATCAGGTGTAGGGGGCGTGGCTCGGCTCCCAGGCACCCAGTGCCCTAATTAGCTCCTGTTGACAGTTTCTGGTTTATGTGTTATCACCTTGGGCCTGCTTATCTTTATCAGAGCCAAAGGTTGATTGGGGCATTCTGGCCAGAGCTCAAAGCAACTCCACTCCAATTTCACAGGGTATTTATGACTACTGTGAATAATAACCCTCTTTCCTCAAGATAGCATGCTGATCCATTCAAGACCTTCCCAGCAGAGTCCTTGGTGTGAGCCTCACCATCCCCACCAGCAAGACAGTACAGAGTCCCTCTCCCGTTGGCCAGGGAGAAAAGCGATGCCCAGACCTGGGGTGAGCTGGCCCGGGACCCAGGTCTCCTGAGCTCTGTCCTCAGCACCCGGCAGCAATGCCCCAAGCTCCAGAATCTGACAAAGTGAAACCTCCCTACCAGCGCCAAGGTCCCTGCTCCTCTAGCCTCGCTTTCTGGGACAAAGGTTCCCCGTCCTTATCAACGAAGGAGGTAGAATATTAATGTGGCCATCTATGCTCCAGCCCTGATCCCCATAGCCTAGCCGCCATCATCTAGGTGATGGGAGTATCTGTGCATCGGGACAGAGTGAGGTGGGGTTATGGAGGGGCCCCCATGAGGGCAGGGCCCTGTAGGTGACCTCTGTGGCCGCTGGAGGGGCTCACCCTAGGTCTTTTCCCAACATCAGCCTTGGAGCCACGTTCTTAGGTTCTCACAGCTACCCTCTGAGCCCCAGGGGAGAGATCTTGTCTGAGAAGTGACCCAAACCCTTCCCGACCCCTGAGATTCCTACTTGGACTGCCTTGGGGGCAGCGGCCAGAGGGTTTCTCACTGTCAGAGCAGACCTGGGTCCTACTAGCAGCTCGGCCATCGTCTCCATCCTTGGTACCCCAGGCAAGCCACTGCACGCACAGACCTCCATTGCATCCCTGTAAAATGGGAGTAGACTCTGATCTGTCCCAGAATACCCTCCTTCCCTGGAGCTGTGGTAGCTGAGTCTGGGTAGTGACCCCTCCCCATCTGCATAGATCCACGTGGTACTGGATCCAGGCCCCTGGATGTCACTCTTTTGTGTTTTACACTTCACTGGCCTCACTTAGGGCCACCTAAACCCCTTAGCTCCTGGGCCAAGCCTTCAGGGACACCAAGGGAGATTGAGATGCCTTGCAAGGATGTCTTTGGAGACCTCAAGGGGGCAGGTCCCTGCCTGGCAGTTGTGTGTGTGCATCCACCCTCCCCAGGCAAGTGTGTGTGTATGTGTGTGTGTCTGTGTGTGTATGTGTGTGTGTGTGCGCCCACCCTCCTGAGGCATTGTCTGGAGGGGGCATTGTCCGGAGGGCTGGGCGGTTGCCTTTATGGCCAGGCATAAAAGGTAATCATTGACCACATCAATGCTGCCCTGTGCGTCAGCGCCCGCCCAGCCTCGACCCTGCCAGTCCCTGGATTACTTTACAGTCACATAAAAGGAGCCTCCAGACTGGCCCCTGGGACTTTGGCCCTCAAGGGGGAGCAGGAGGGGAGCTGTTCCCTGGAGACAGCCTTTTCTCCTAATATTTACTTGGCCAGAGAAGAGCCTCCACCTTTTATCAAACACCACTGTGATGTCTCGGCCCAGCCTGCCTAAGTCACCGAGTCCCCGTCACTGGTGCAGCTCCTCTTTACCTCCCTCCTCTGCCTCTCCTGTCAGGACCCACCAGCGGCTTGGACGCATCCAGCAAGGCTCTCAGGCTGGAACTCAGACACATCTGGGAGGCACAGTTTCCTTTCTGAGCTTTACCTCACGGAGCCCCCATAACCTCACGAGGTAGGCACCAAGATAATTCCCATTTTACAGGCAGGAAAATGAGCTCAGAGAGGCTGAGAGACTTGTCCAAGTCACACAGCCAGTAAACAACCAACTGCAACGACTCATGGAATCTGCACAGCATCGGTCTCCGGGCCTGTTTGATTGTGTTCTGCTATCAGGAAGAAACAGCTCCTGGCACACAGCTTCAGGATAACTATGTTTCCACAAATGATATGCGCGTATGACTGAAATGTGTTTAGTAAATATTAGCAAATATCTGCACATCTGTTCTCATCCCATCTCTCAAACAAGATCACATCAACAGAACACACTCCCCAAGTCTCCAATCTAGCTGGGCCATCTGACAAAGAGACAAGGGGGGCATTGGGCACAGGAGGAAAAGTAGGCCTCAGTCAGGAGGATATACTTGGGAAAGGACATCCCAAATGCGAGGAACAACTTGAGCAAAACTGAAAAAGCAGGAACTGGGCTGGACGGGACACCATGACTCACGCCTGTAATCCCAGCCCTTTGCAAGGCCGAGGCAGGAGGATCACTTGAGCCCAGAAGTTTGAGACCAGCCTGGGCAACACAGTGAGACCCCATCTCTACAAAACAGTAAAAAATTAGCCAGGTGTGGTGGTGTAAGCCTAAAGTCCCAGCTACTCGGGAGGCTGAGGTGGGAGGATGACTTGAGCCCAGGAGGTTGAGGCTGCAGTGAGGGGTAATCACACCACTGTACTCCAGCCTGGGCAAAAGAGAGATACTCTCTTTTGGGGGGGAAAAAAAAAAAAAGAATTTGATGCAACCAACAACAAAAACCAGTAATACACGCATCGTGTATATTGTAGCTCTGACAGGAGGAGAATCAGAAAACTACCCAATTCAATATCTGGCACATAGCAGGTGCTCAGTAAATGGCAGTTGCTCTCATTATTAGAATGCTCATTCTTCCTGCTCTGCCTAAAGAAAGTAAACTCACCCTTCAATAGCTAGTATCTCTATTTCAGACTTCACTTTTGAGGACCTCAATAAACATATCCCCTTCCCTGACTTGCCTGGCTCTGGACTCTTAGTGGTAATACAGCACTTAGCACATCATGTGACGGTTACTTGTATATACGTCTGTCCCGCATCCACCCGCCATCTCTGCTCCTATACTATTATACATACTAGTGGGCCTGGATAACTTCCTGTGACTTGGTTCAAAGCGGCATGAAAAGAGAAATAACATTGGAAGAGAAAGGGAAAAGGAGGAAGTAGCAGCGTACTTTCAGGTACTTTGCTAAGCTCCCCACGTGTTATTTAGTGAACAATCTCATCACTAGATAATCTCTTCAACCCTATAAGGTAGGTATATCAGGCAAAAGAGGCTAGTTTATGCTGCAGTAACAAACATCCCAGTGTTTGGGGGGGTTGGTTTTGCTTTGTTTTGTTTTAGAGACACGATCTCGCTTTGTCGTCCACACTGCAGTCTGGAACTCCTGGCCTCAAACAATTCTCCCACTCCCTGAGTAGCTGGGACTACAGGTGTGTGACACCACATCTGGCTTTTTTTTTTTTTTTTTAGATGGAGTCAACCACTGTATCCCAGGCTGGAGTGTAGATGCGCAATAACAGCATACTACAACCACCACCACCAGGGTTCAAGTGACTCGCCTGCCTCAGCCTCCTGAGTACCTGGAACTATAGGCACGCACCACCACACCTGGCTAATTTTTTGTATTTTTAGTAGAGATGGGGTTTCACCATGTTACCCAGGGTGGTCTCGATCTCTTCACCTCATGATCTGCCTACCTCGGCCTCCCAAAGTGCTTGGTATTACAGGCGTGAGCCACCACACCCAGGCATTTTTAAATTTTTTGTAGAGACAAGGTTTTCCTATGTTGCCCAGGCTGGTCTCGAACTCCTGGGCTCAAGTGATCCTCCTGCCTAGGCCTCCCAAAGTGCTGGGATTCCAGCCATGAACCACTGGTCCTGGCTGTAATCCCAATGTTCTGGTAGCTTAAAAAAGTAAAGATTTATTTCTCTCATGGCAAATGAGCATTGCAGATGACTTGGAGGATTCTGAGCTGTGTCATGCTAGCCCAGAGACCAGGGCTGAAGGAAGCTTCCTATCAACCTCATTATGAATAACCACTTAGTGGCAAGAAGGGGCCATGGGGATTCACATGTTTGCTCTTACTGCTGCTACCTGGAAGGGAGATATATCCATTCTACTCATATTTCTTTGGCCAAAGCAACTCACGTGGCTACACTTACTTGAAGAGGGTAGTGAAGTTACCAGGTGAGTGAAGTTACCAGGCCTGTACCCCCAACTCTGTGTCATGAAGGCCACCATCCCCAGGTGTGCTAGCAGCTACTCCCAACTGTACCACTCAAAGCCCCCTTGTGGCAAAAAGTGGACCCCACCCCTCCAAAGGCTATCCGTCTCCCCCTTTCCCTGGAACTCTCCCCCCCATAGCATCAACACACAAGAATCTTGGTCAGTCCTTATCTTCCAGCAAAACTAAACTCATTAAGGAATCCAGTCTTGACTTTGGTTAGGCATGAAAATCACAACCATATTTCACAGAAGACACTGTGGGTCTGGCCACCAGCAAGGGGGAGTGGAAGAAAACCAAGGACTGCTGGCTCGGGGTTGGAATGTGATTTTTTATCAAATAATTACATGCTGTGTGCAGGCTGGGATCACACGCTTGAGGACGTGCCATGAAGAGAGTCTGTCCATGCATTTCCCAGCACCCATTACCTGCTTTTCCCACCATCGCTTGCAAGGGAGATTCTGCAGGCTCTGAAGGCAAGTCAGCTTTGGTACATGTGCATGCAAGGGACAGTCACCCAGAGAGGTGCAAACAGATAAGGACAGCCTCTTGGGAGCACAGCCCTTGCTGGTGCCTGGAGAGGGAGGGACAGGTCTGTGTCTAGCTTCTGAGTTCAGGTTTAAGGAAAGCCTTGCATACTTTGGGAGGCCGAGGTGGGTGGGTCACCTGAGGTCAACAGTTGGAGACCAGCCTGACCAACATGGTAAAACCCCATCTCTACTCAAAAAATACAAAAATTAGCCAGGCATGGTGGTATATGCTTGTAATCCCAGCTACTCAGGAGGCTGAAGCAGGAGAATCGCTTGAAGCCGGGAGGCAGAGGTTGCAGTGAGCTGAGATCACGCCATTGCACTCCAGCCTGGGTGACAGAGTGAGACTCTGTCTCAAAAAACAGAAGAGAAAAGGCTTGCAGCGGCTCACGCCTATAATCTCAGCACTTTGTAGGCATGGATCATTTGAGCCCAGGAATTTAAGACCAGCCTGGGCAACATGGTGAAATCCTTAATTAATTAATTAATTAATTGAGACAGTCTCACTCTGTCACCCAGGCTAGAGTGCAATGGCGTGATCTGGGCTCACTATAACCTCTGCCTCCCACGTTCAAGTGATTCTCCTGCCTCAGCCTCCCATGTAGCTGGGATTATAGGTGCATGCCACCACATCTGGCTAATTTTTTCATTTTTAGTAGTGATGAGGTTTCACCATGTTGGCCAGGCTGGTCCTGAACTCCTGACCTCAGATAATCCTCAGCCTCCCAAAGTGCTGGGATTATAGGCATGAGCCACCACATCCAGCCATTTTAAAAACTATATTTTTAGGCTAGGCATGGTGGCTCACACCTGTAGTCCCAGCATTTTAGGAGGTCAAGGTGGGCAGATCATGAGGTCAGGAGTTCAAGACCAGCCTGACCAACATGGTGAAACCCCCGTCTCTACTAAAAATACAAAAATTAGCCAGGCGTGGTGGCAGACACCTATAGTCTCAGCTACTTGGGAGGCTGAGACAGAAGAATCGCTTGAACCCGGGAGGTGGGAGTTGGAGTAAGCCTAGATTGCACCACTGCACTTCAGCCTGGGTGACAGAGTGAGACTCAGTCTCAAAAAAAAAAAAATTTTTTTTAATAAAAAAAAGAAAAGCCTTCCACATCCAAAAATGTGTGCTAAGCCTCGCTCCCTCTGAGAAACAGCACAGAGAGATGCCTGCAGCTGTGGGTGGCCTTCCTTCTGCTCCAGGGTTGAGTCAAAGGAGGTGCAGTGAGCAAAGGGGTGGAGGCTTGGGAGAGTGATAGGGGAAGAAACGGGCAAAGTTTGAGAGCAAAAGTTTGAGGTCCAAAACCAGCAAGATTCAGAGGCAGGGGCTGCTGGGGGCAGGGACGGTGGGGGAATGGGGGAAAGAGCATGGATCCAGGGCTCTGCTGCTCAACAGTTAGGTGACCTGGGCAACCCCAAGCCTCTCTAAGCCTCAGATTCCTGAGCTAGTGGAGGCCCCCAGGTCACAGGGCTATTGTAGGCGTGGGCGTGCTCCTGAGGAAAGCTAGCACAGGCTTGGCACTGGGCAAGTGAGGCCATGTGCTGCTCTCTGGGCCGCTGGCTGCATCCCTGGACCCTGATGTTGGGCAGGGCCTGGCGAGAAAAGCCTGCCTGAGCTGTGGAATGGGGAGGGGCTTGTCCAGGAGAATCAAGTCAGGAGGGAACCAGTTACCCACCAGGCACCTGGCCTTTTCAGTCCCTCTCAGTCCCTTCTGTCTGTCTCTCAACAACACCCTGGGCACTTGCTGGTCCACTGCCCTGCTGGGGTTTCTGGAGACAGAAGAAGAAATTCCAGGGCCTGTCCTTGATGAGCTCACGGTCTAAATGGGAAGAGAGGGGTGGCTCACTACCCAGAAATCATGGAAGAGAGCCTGTGGTTTGGAGAGAGCAGGAAGAGTTCAGAGGCGGGAGGCAGAAGAGGGGGCGGCGCTGGAGCCTGAAAGATGGAGAGGACGGAGTATGGAGGAGATGGAGGACCCTGCAGGCAGGAGGCGCCGCGGGAAGAGAGGCCGGGAGGTTGAATGGGGAGCAACTGGGAGGGGAATTCAGGATCCTAGAGGTGGGAACAGAGGCCAGGTAGTGAGTGGTGGGCCGCCTCTGCTGGGGAGTTATGGTAAGGATAAACAGAAGGGGTCTGGGGCCGCCAAGCACCTAAATAGGTGCCCCTATCCATCAAGAGGAGATGGACGTTGAGAAACAGGATGCTGGCTGGGTACAGTGACTCACGCCTGTAATCCCAGCACTTTGGGAGGCCGAGGTGGGCGGATCACCTGAGGTCGGGAGCTCAAGAACAGCCTGACCAACATGGAGAAACCCTGTCTCTACTAAAAATACAAAAAAATTAGCTGGGCGTGGTGGCACATGCCTATAATCCCAGCCACTCGGGAGGCTGAGGCAAGAGAATTGCTTGAACCGGGGAGGTGGAGGTTACGGTGAGCCGAGATCATGCCATTGCACTCTGGGCAACAAAAGCAAAACTCCATCTCAAAAAAAAAAAAAGAAAGAAAATCAAAAAACCAATCAAAAAGAAATAGTTGATAAAATTAATTAAAAAAAAGAGAGAGAAACAGGATGCTGAGTTCATACCCACCAGGGTGCAGACAGAGAGCAGCAACTGTTTCTGGGAGGGATCCTCACCTCCCTTTCTCATCAGCCTAGAAGACAGGACCTCACTTGACTGGCCCACAGCCAGACCCTGGCTGTGTTGACGAATGGCCCTTCCTCCTGGCCTGGGGAGCTGAAATGCGGCATTGTTAAGCTGCACGTGAGTCACAGAACTTTGCCTTCCCTCTCTTCCTCTCTGCTCTGTTCGCCCCACACCCTGCTCATTCTCTCTCTTACACGCACACACACTCACATACATACACTCAACTTTCAAAACCTGTGAACTATAAATAAGTGGTTGATCAACATAAATGACTTGATCCAGGCCGGGTGGTGAGGGGCTTGGCTCAGGGTCCTGGGCATGTGGAGTGGGTGCCTAAGTGCGTGAGGACACAAGCACGAAGTCTCAGATAAGGCCGAGTCTCAATGTGAGCTTGCTGAGGCCAGGGCAGTGTCTGGGAGGGAAGTGGAGGCATCTTTGTGTCTGTGAGGTTGTGGTGGGAAGGAGGTTTTGGGGGCCGTGGGGTGGGCACAGGCGTGTGTGCTGTCTATGCCCCTGAGGGGACAGGTCGTGGGTGGAGAACATTTTTGTGCCCGAGGTGTGTCCACAGGGATATCCGCGTGGTGAGTGTGGGAGGAGGGGGTGCTGAGCATGGAGGAAGTGTCTGTCTGTGTTGTGGGGGTGGGGGGCCTGTGCCTGGCCAGCCAGCCTTTGCCTCTGGTTCTGCAGGATGTGACAGGGTTTCTGACTGAGCCCAGTGTCACACCTTCCAGTCAGATCAGAGGGTTGGAGATAAACCCAAGGGAGCAAGCGTTGGCAGCTATGGTTGGGGTAGGGTCCCATTCCTGGGGGTCTCCAAGAGATCAGGAAGCTCATCTGACTTCCTGAGGGCCTGGCAGCCCCTCCTGCCCTCCTCAAGGTGGCCCACCTGCCACACCAAGCCCAGCCAGAGAGAAGGGGCACCCGGAGCACAGGGCCTGTGACCATTGCCAGGCAGGACACAGCTGGGCACTGCAGGGAGGACACGCTCTGTTCCCACTCACGAGCCCCTCCCACCTGATGCCACCCCAGCTAGACTGAGAACCCCAAGAGGCAGGGCTTGACTTTTCTTTCTTCTCCCAGCTTCAGTCTCCCCACGTGTCAAAGGAGGACAATGATCTCTACAGAGAGGGCCTAACTGCACCGAGGTGAGCTTGGCATTGTGGCTGGCATGGAATGGAGGCTCCCTTCCTTCACCTCCCGGCCTCCAAAGCAAACGTTCAGTTGGGGCCTCCATGGGGGCAAGTGCAGGTCATTGGGCCATCTCTAGGGGGTGCTATCAGGCAGCCAGCAAGAGCCTGCACCTGCCTCTAGATTAAATGAGCAAAAGACAGCTGAAAAAAAAAAAAAAAGTCAGACCTCGGGGAGGGGAGAGGGGCTTGAAGCTAAGTGTGAATAGGGGTAGAAGTTTGGTGGGGCCTGACTGGATGGTTTGTCTGTGGGATGTGTGACTTCTGTCACCCACTGGCTGAAGGAAGAGCACCAAAGGTCCTTCTGAGAATAACCTCAGGCCAAGTCGGGCTGGGCTTCATGGAAGGGATGGAAGGGAAGGTAGCCTGGATGCTTGGGTGAGGTCCCACTCCTGGGATGGTGGGAGGAGGAGGATTCGGCATCCCTGGGGTCTCCTTCCTTCCCTCTCCTTTGTGAGCCTCACCAAGGCAGGTCTGCTGCCCCAAGCCCCTCAAGAGATGACAATCCACAGTCCCCATGCCAGGAGATGGCAGCAGGCAGTGATGGGCCCTGGAGGGAGGCGTCACTCAGGGCACTGTCGCCTTCCAAAGGCAGCTGCTTTCTCTTGGGATTAACCCCATGATTTGGGGTCCCTGAGGGCAAAGCCATGGCCTCCATGCGACCCGGCCTCCTGGGTGCCTGCATCGCTGGGATGGAGGCAGCCTCAAGATCAATTCTGAGCTCTGTGGGGTGGTTCCAGTCCCAGGAGGACCTGCCTCCCTCTGGCACTGCCCATCCATAAAGGGTATTTGTGCCAAGGCAACACCCGCCCACCTGGGGCTGGGGAGGGCCAGGGCTGCCGCGAACACAGTGCCACAGTGAAAGTGGGACAAACGCGCCTGTGTGCACGCTGGCCGAGGTGCCAGAGGAAGCCTGGTTGAGAGAGAAGTGTTAATGGGCCTCCTTCCTGCCGTGCCCTGCCCGTGCCAGCTCCTCAGTGCCCATCCCGGCTCCCTGAAATGTTCGCTTCCGCCCAGGGCCCGCGCACTCCCTCCGTGTCCCTGGCTGCAGATCTGTACCGCTTTGACAAACATCCAGCTCAGCCTTTGGGTTTATGGCTTTTCCGTGTGCCTTCCTTTATGTGGTTGGGAACCAAGCTCTGGTCCCCAGAGCTGTGTGGGGCTGGAAATGGGGCCTGGGCCTGCAGGGCTCCCAGGCAACAGAGCTAGGGGACTGGAATCCTGTTCTCAGGGAGACAGGGCCCATCAGGGAGCCACGCAGGAGGACCCACTTGCTTCGGCCAGCACCAAGTGCTGAAGGGGCACAGGCAAGGGAATTGGTCTGCAGGAACAGGCTACAGGAGCCAGGAGGGCTTCCTGGAGAGGGCTGAGCTTGAAGGATGAAGGGGTCAGAGGAGACTATTCCAAAAGCAGACAGCACCAGCCCACAGGATGATGAGCAGCATCTACAAGAAGGGAAGCTGGGGCGGGCACAGTAGCTCACTCCTGTAATCTCACCACTTTGGGAGGCCGAGGCTGGCAGATCACGAGGTCAGGAGTTCGAGACCAGCCTGGCCAACATGGTGAAACCCCTCTCTACTAAAAATACAAAATGTAGCCAGGCATGGTGGTAGGCGCCTGTAATCCCAGCTACTCGGGAGGCTGAGGCAGGAGAAGTGCTTGAACCCAGGAGGCGGAGGTTGTCGTGAGCCGAGATCACGTCATCGCACTCCAGCCTGGGCAACAAGAGCGAAACTCCATCTCAAAAAAAAAGAAAGGAAAAAAAAACTACTACACTGTGCATTCTGGTCAGTCACTGTTGGACTTTCGCATTTGAGCCAGTGACTACCCATTTGGTGTCCCTGAGTCCCTGGGTCGGCCTCAGGAAGACCAAAGAGGAATCAATAATTCCAGGGCTATCTGTACTCTCGGAGACACCAATTAGGGCACACTGGGAGCCTTAAGCCCCTTAGGAACCAGCAGCATCCACAAGCTGATGCCTCCCACATAAGGGTACACATTTTCTTTTTTTTTTTCTTTTTTTTGAATCAGAGTCTCACTCTGTTGCCCAGGCTAAAATACAGTGGCTCAATCTCGGCTCACTACAACCTCTGCCTCCTGAGTTCAAGCTATTCTCCTGCCTCAGCCTCCCGAGTAGCTGGGATTACAGGCACCCATCACCATGCCCAACTAATTTTTTGTATTTTTAGTAGAGACGGGGTTTCACCGTGTTGGCCAGGCTGGTCTCGAACTCCTAACCTCAGGCGATCTACCCACCTCAGCCTCCCAAAGTGCTGGGATTATAGACATTAGCCACAGCAGCCAGCCAAGGGGACACATTTTCAAACATACTTAGGGCTGCTCAATAAAATATACACTCATCTAAAAGCATTGCTGAAGGGATACTTGCAGATGGTCATTTGTCTTTTTATTCTCAAAGGATTTTAAGAGTACAACTACTGTCACAGAGTGCAGGTCTGCAAAGTGTTTCAACTCTACAAAAGAGTGTATTTTAAAAGCTCAGGAACCACTTTACCAACTGAGACACCGAGGCCCTAGGAGACAGGACTTCTTAGCCAAGTTGCAGAGCCAGCTGGGGCCCAGGGAGTTTAATGCAAGTGGTGTGGGGGTCCCCTTCCTCTATGGTCAGGGAAATGCCCCTTTCATCCTCTCAGAGAAGGGCCCCGGCCCCAGGACTGCCGAACAGGCCCTGGGTGGGCCGCAACTTTGGGAGGCATGAAGCTTGAGGAACTGGAGGGCTGGGAGAAATTTAAGGGCCAGGCTCAGCGGTTAACGCCTGTAATCCCAGCACTTTGGGAGGCTGAGGTGGGCAGATCACCTGAGGTCAGGAGTTCGACACCAGCCTGGCCAACATGGTGAAACCCATCTCTACTAAAAATACAAAAAATTAGCTGGGCGTGGTGGCATGCCTGTAATCCCAGCTACTCAAGAGGCTGAGGCAGGAGAATCACTTGAACCTGGGAAGTGAAGGTTGCAGTGAGCTGAGATCATGCCACTGTACTCCAGTCTGGGCAACAAGAGGGAAACTCCAACTCAAAAAAAAAAAAAAAAACCCCAAGAAAGAAAGAAAAAGAAATTCAAGGGCAAGGTTAGACTATCTCCCAACAGACTGGGGATGACCCCAAGAACTCAGAAGGCCCCCCAGCCTCATCTGTTATATACTTCACAAAGCCTTATGTGAGCCCAGCATTTTCAGGTTCTCCCATGGAAGAAGCTGGCTCTGTATGGACAAGCAGGAAGACAGGAGAGTGGTCCTGGATATACCATAGCACTGGGCTCATGGTTTAGACCCTTCAGTGGAAGGAAGCAAAGGAAAGACATTTCTGGGGCATTTAGTATAGGCCCAGCACTGTGTTTTCACAAGTGAGCATTTTTGTTTTTAATCTCAATAACCCTATGACTCCCATTTATACAGATAACCCTCAGACCAGTGAAAAGCAGTTAAAAGGCAAAGCCAACACTTAAACTTGACCCCACACTGTGACCTGATCTGCATTCTGGGGTTCTCCCCCAGGCCCTGAGCTGCCAGGAGAAGGGTTGCCAGAGGGAAAGAGGGAGACGTGTTGGCCCAGCCCCCACAGCCCCAGCCCAGGCGAACATCCTCTCAGCCTGCCTTTATTGTTCACAAAACCGAAAAAGTGATGATGGTTTTCCTTCCTCTCTTTAAGAAAACAACAGAATCAAAACAAACAGAGAAGGGGAACTCCCCTCCTGTAGCTTTTGCCAGAAATAAGAGGAAGAAATAGTCCCCGTTATGACCTGGGCTGCTCCACTGCTGGAACAGGGACTGGGAAGGGAACAGAAAGAGCCCCCCATAAAACCCAGAGCTTCTACTTCCTGATACTGATCTATGCTCAACATCACCCCCAGCAAATCCCCCACTCTCCTTCCCTGTCCATCCCCTCACACCCAAGATTTCACACACATACACACACAGCTGAAGCAGCTGAAACTTCCCAAAGATCTTTAGTAAATCCTAAGGAAGGGCAAAGAGGAAATAAAATTATACAAGTCCAGGAAATAAAAACAGCCCCCAAAATGCATTCCACCCATGTTTGACCTTCCATGGTCACTTCCCACTTGAGACTCCGAGGTTCTACACCATCTCTCACTCCTAAGCTACCTGCACTGAGGCCCTCAAAGGACTAGAACAGCCTCACAGGGTCCCTTCCAAGCTCTATATTTGGGCTTGCCTTTATCTCAGCTGCCTCAACAGTCAAAGTCTAGAGCAGAATTCAGCTTATGGTAATACAGAACGCCAGCCTCCACCTTCAAAGGAGCCCTTTCGTTCATAATTTAATACAGATTTTAATTCCAGATAGCTTGTGCTGATTGGCTCATTTGGAGTGACTGGCAGCCTTCAGAGATGACTCTGTCCGGAATATACAGGGCTGTGGCCTTAAAGGCTCAGCAATGTCATCATTTCTGAGCCTCCAGTAACAGCCCCATGGTCTCATAGAATGGGCCTACTTGGTCAGCCTCATTCTTTAACAGGGACTCTAGGGCCAATAGCACCTTTTGAAAACTGTCTGGATAAATTAAGAGATTTGTCTGTGGTCTGGATTCAACGTCAGTGGGAGAATAGTTTTTCTCCATTAAGACTAGTTAGCCTCAGCAAATACTAAATGACTACTTAATAATGTACTCAGTACTGCACTTGGTCCTGTGGGAAGTGTACAGATGAAGACATATGAGTCTCAAAGCCTCCAGGGGCAAGAGAGGGATGGTGACAGAGAGAGGATTTTGCCTTAACAATCAGAAAAGAGTCTATATGAAAACTTCTTTAAGAGATGTTACAGCGTTGGAGAGAAGAAAGCAATGTGTATGACATTGCTGACGGTTTGAGGATTCTGGACCACAACACCCTGAGCTCCCTGAGGTCAGAGGCTGTCTTGCCCCTGCTGGATCTCAGGGCTGATAGGTCCTGCACTTAGGAGGGGCTTAACTGGCTGGCATCTGGGCCGCTGTCCAGCCTTCACTGGCAGCAGATGGTCAGAGGAGGTCAAGCAATGACTATTCTCCTGAAGAGGAGACCAGACCAGGGCTAAAGCCAGATCTCCTACCTCTCTGAGCAATCCTTTTCCTCAACACCCCCAATGGCCACTCAGCCTTCATCCTTTCTCAACTGAACAGCAAGGCAGTCATCCTCCTTTGCATTGTACTTTTAATATATTCTCCAAGTACATTAGTGTCACTAAAGTTGGTATACAACCCCCCACTGCTAAATTTGACTGGCTTTAAAAAATATATATATATGTGTATATATATGTGTGTGTATATATATATATATACACATATATACACATATATATTCTCCAAGTGGCCTCTGGAGTTATTGTGCCAAAACACAGGTCAGGTTGTGTTGTGCCCTTTCTCAGAAGCCTTTGCTGCATCTCCATTGCCTGATAAATAAAGTCCTGGCTCTTTAGCCTGGCAATTAAGGCCGTTACTGCTGTCCTTCCCATTCCTGCACACTCTGGAACTGGAATGAGCAGAGTGGTTAAGGCTCAGGCTCCACACACAGGCTCCTGAGTTACGATTCTGGCTCCACTCCCTACCAGGTGCAACTTGGGACAAGTTACTGATACTTTCTGAGCCTCTGTTTCCTGTTTATAAAATGGAAATAAGAATGTCTACCTCATAAAGGTTTTGTGATGCTTAAATAAGGTACTTTTTGTTTGTTTTTTTGAGACAGAATCTTGCTCTGTCACCCAGGCTGAAGTGCAGTGGCTCAATCTGAGCTCACTGTGGCCTCCCAGGCTCAGGTGATCCTCCCATCTCTGCTTCCCGAGTAGCTAGAACTACAGGCGTGCACCAGCACACCCAGCAAATTTTTGTATTTTTCATAGAGACTGTTTTTGGCCATGTTGCCCAGGCTGGTCTTGAATTTCTAGGTTCAAGCAATCTGCCTGCCTCAGCCTCCCAAATTGCTGGGATTACAAGCATAAGCCACCATGCACCGCCAAACAAGGTATGCTCTGTGTAGAGATATCCTCCCTATCCTCAGGTTCCACATCAATGGATTCAACCAACCACAGATGAAAAGTATGTTAAAAACACAATAAAAATAACAATACAATAAAAAATGCTACAACATTTTAAAATACAGTATAATAAATATTTACATAGTGCCAGGTCTAGTGGCTCACATCTGTAATCCCAGCACTTTGGGAGGCTCAGGCAGGGGAATTGCTTGAGCCCAGAAATTCAAGACCAGCTTGAGCAACAAAGAGATATCCCAGCTCTATACATTTTTTTTTTTCAGTTAGCTGGGCATGGTGGTGTCCTCCTGTAGTCTCAGCTAATCAAGAGGCTGAGGTAGGAAGATCATTTGAACTTGGGAGGTCAAGGCTGCAGTGAGCCATGATCAAGTTACTGCACTCACACCAGGGGCCACAAAGCAAGACCTTAAAACCTAGAGATGATTTAAAGTATACGTGAGTCATTCATGCCTGCCTAGCCAAAAATAAAGTATGCAAGAAGATATGCATAGGTTATATGTAAATACTACGCCATTTTACATCGGGGACTTGAGCATCTGTGGATTCTGGCATCCATGGGAGTCCTGGAACCAATCTCCCTTCCACAATACCCCCCATGATACAGAGGGAGGGACAACTATTCACAGAGGAGCCCCCAACGCTTGTTGGCTTTCCGCAACATAGTTGTTGCTTGATGATAGTTTTGTCTTCCTCACTGGCCCAGGAGGCTTCTTGAGGGCAGGTACCATGTGATAGTTGCCTTGTGTCCATACCCATACCACCCCCAGGTCCCAGCTCAGCACTGGGCCACTGTGGGAGCTCAGTACTATTGACTGAGTGGTTGTGCAGACCTGACAGTGGGAAGAGCCAAGACAGGGGGCCTGGGAGACTGTGGATATCATCGCCCTCTGGCCTGCTGTACTCATACTCAGTTCTTAAGACCCGGCTCCTTCTCACTCCTCCAGGAAGACTTCTCTGTGCCTCAGGCTGGGTCAGGCCCCTCAGTGTCCCACTGTACACATGGCAGATAAGTCTTGATTGATGTGCTCTGATAGAGCAGTTATCTGTGTGTGCAGCTGGCTCCCCAAGAGAAGGTGCCCTCCCTTCTCACTCTTCTCTGGAGTCAGGCTCTGTAGCAGCACAACACAGTTTGGATGAATGAATTAATAAATTTGCTCTGTGATCATGAGCAAATTCCCTCTGTCCTGTTCTCAACAACAGGAAGGCACTAATTTTATTGAACAAGTAAGAGGAAGGGGGCCTGGAGATGGAGGGGGCATAGCCAGGGGAGAAATGCACTTGTGACACCCACTGTGGGCAGATGGAATCTGTTAGGAGTGGCTACGTTGGCTCATCGGGGAGGGCCAGGGTAGAGAACTGTCGCCTACCCTGGTGCCTCTGGTGAGGAGCTCTGGTGCCATATGGGAATAGAAGTGCATGGTCCCTTGACAAGGCCAACTTTTTTTTTTTTCTTGGAGATATAGTCTCACTCTATGGCCCAGGCTGGAGTGCAGTGGCACAATCTCAGCTCACTGCAGTCTCTGCCTCCCAGGTTCAAGCAATTCTCCCGCCTCAGCCGCCTGAGTAGCTGGGATTACAGGTGACTGCCACTATGCCCAGCTAATTTTTTTTGTTTTTTTTTTTAGTTGAGACGGGGTTTCACCATGTTGGCCAGGATGGTCTCAAACTTCTGACCTTGTAACTCGCCCACCTTGGCCTCCCAAAGTTTTGGGATTACAGGCGTAAGCCAGCGCAGCTAGTCCTCAACTTTTTTTTTTTTTTTTTTTTAAGGAAATCAGTGTTTCCAGCCTCTTCCTGTCTAGGGACTTGGTCCCTGAGACCTGCCCGCAAGGTCTGCCCACCCGCCCAGGCCATGGGACCAGCCGTGTGACCTTGACCCGGTCACCACTCAGTCCTGGACCTCCAAGTTCTCATCTCTATTGACGGGGCTACAGTGCCTTCGTGGGCTGCTGCCTGCCTGGGAGGGAGCCCAGGGACAGGATCCTGGTTCTCTTGCCGCCTCCCGCTGGGGCGTTGGCCCAGGCTGCCAGGTTTCAAGTTTCAACTTTCAGAGTGTTTTCCTGTCTAGGGCACTTTCTATTTTTCAATACTTTTCCTATCACAGCCAAACAACAAAAAAGGAAATTGGTCGAGCCTTCTGAAGACTAAGGGCTGGAAGGGTGGGGGTGGGCAGAACCCACCATGGGAAAAGCTGGAGCAGGGATGGGGGAGGAGAGGCCCTTCCACCCGATTCCCCACACCCCTACTCCCCTCCCTCGGGCTGACTCATTGTTTTGCAACAAACAGCAGGCAGCCAGGGCCCAGCAGTTTCTCAAGTCTGGCCCCCAAGCCGGCTGGGCTCTATCCCGGCCCTCCCAACTGCCCAGCCAGGCCCTGGACGATTGGGTTATCTCCACCCGCATCCCCTTTGTTTGGGGCGGCCACTGGCTCACTTGAGGTAAACAGACTTTGGGCCTGTGTGAAAAGAAAGGAACGGTTATCTCTGAGGCCCTCAGTGGCCCTGGCTGGGGAGCAGGACTTTCAGAGGTTCCTAAAGACAGGAGGGATTTCGGAGCAGAGCGTCCAGAAGCCAGCTGCCTGAGTTTAAGCCCCACTTCTGCCACTGACTGTTGATGACCTTGGGCAAGTCCCTGACCTTCTTCTGCTTCAACATTTTTACCTGTAAAATTTGGGCAAAATGGCCGGGCACAGTGGCTCTCAACTGTAATCCCAGCACTTTGGGAGGCTGAGGGGGGTGGATCATTTGAGGTCAGGAGTTCGAGATCAGCCTGGCCAATATGGTGAAGGTGAAACTCCATCTCTACTAAGGATACAAAAAATTAGCTGGGCATGGTGGCGAGTACCTGTAGTCCCAGCTACTCGGGAGGCTGAGGCAGGAGAATTGCTTGAACCCAGGAGGCGGAGGTTGCAGTGACCCGAGATCGCCGTTGCACTCCAGCCTGGGCGACAGGGCCAGACTCTGTCTCAGAAAAAAAGAAAAAAAACCTTGGGGCATCATAATACCTGCATCATAGAGTTGTTCTGAGGATTGATGAGTTTGTATTTATAAAAGGCTACATAAGTGATGTGAGTTTTTTTGGGTTTGTTTTTTTCTTTCTTTTTTTGAGACCAAGTCCTGCTCTGTCACCCAAGCTGGAGTGCAGTGGCAATTCTGGCTCACTGCAACCTCTGCCTTCCAGGTTTAAGCAATTCTCCCGTCTCAGCCTCCCAAGTAGCTGGGACTACAGTCACGTACCACCATGCCCGGCTAATTTTTGTATTTTTAGTAGAGATGGGGTTTCACCATGTTGGCCAGGCTGGACTCAAACTCCTGATCTCAGGTGATCCACCTGACTCGGCCTCCCAAAGTGCTGGGATTACAGGCGTGAGCCACAGCGCCCGGCCTGATGTGAGTTTTTAAAAGAGCTACATACAAGGGATGTGAAATGGGGAAGGAGGTGGGGCGGCTGCAGGTAACTAAACAAAATAACCCCAGGCCAGGCTCAGAGGGATTTTCCAGTGCCCCCTCCTCTACCCCACACCTGCTCCCAGCACCACCCCCTCCCCAGCAGGCTGGGTTCCTCCACTCTGCATCCCAGAGCCGGGGTATTGACGGCCCCAGCAGGGTGGGCACCGAAGCCCTAAGCTCCTTTTCAAATGGAAGCCGTGCAGGGGAAAGCCTCCAGGGAGGCAGGCGCCAGCTTGGGGGGGCTTACTTACTGAGGCTTTGGGGTTTGCATCCAGGGCCTTTGGAATTTCAAAAAGATGTCCCCACAGACGATGGGCCTGTGGGGGTGAAAGGATGGAGGGAGGGTGGCCATGTCACCACCTCTCAACCACAGTGGGCTCTGTCCTACCATTTTCTTGTCTGGACTGATTTTCCCAAAGAGCTGATTTCTCAGGCTCCAGCTCCGGATTCCATCTGGTTCTGGCCCTTCCTAGCTGGGAGACTTTGAGCAAGCTACTTTCTTTCTCTCAAGCTCCGTTTCCTTGTCGTAACAGGAGATATTAATCCCTGCCTTGCATGGCGGGCAGCGTAGTAGATGTGGCAGCACAGGCCAAGCTCTTTGTGTGGGGCCTGGGTGTGAGACCAGGGTTCCATGTGTGATGTCCTCTCTCCCTCCCTCACCCTCATCTCTACCCCCAGCTCCATCCTTGAGCCACACTGTGGCCTTGAATAGCTTGGGTCTCAGCTTTTGTGCTGAGTGCCTGGGAATCTCCTTACCCCTAAGCTGACTCCATTTGGCAGTGGCTTGGTTGCCCCCACCCCACTCCACCTCCAGCATCCTTTCAGATGAGCCTAAGGGCCTGGGGCCTGGTTCTCCCTTCCTGGTTCTCCCAAGGGTGCCAATATTGCACAAAACTAACAGAGTGTACTTGAGAGCCCAAGAGATCGGGGTGACATCTAGACTTCTCCATTCACTGGCAGCATGACCCTGGCACAAGCCCCGGCACAAGCCACGGGTCTTCTCCAAGCCTCTGTCACTCATTTATTCAGCACATGTTTCTGAGCACCTGCTCTATACCTGACACTGCGCTGGGTGCCACAGGTACCATGGTGAATGACAAAGACCCAATCCCTGCCCTAGGAGAGTAAACTGTCTAGCAAGGGAGATGAATATTCAATACACACCCAACGCAGTTAGTGAGTACCGCAGAGAGTAAAGGGTGCGGTGGGATCAGATTTCCCAGTGGGCCCAAGAGAAGGTATCCCTAAAACTTACACCAGCAACTGAAGGGTATGTAGGAATGAGAGGACCTGGGGAAGTAGAGACAGGGAGAGCCCTAGACAGACAGCAGAAGTAGCAGGTACGAAGGCCCTGAGGTCAGAAGAGCTGGGTACTCCTCATCTTGAAAGGAGGGCATCGTGAGGGAGCAAAAGACAGACCCGAGATGAGGACGGGCAGTGGACAGGGCTGAACCTGGTGAGAACACACAGGCCTTGGGAAGGACTCTGGACTAGGACCAGTGAGTGGTTTGAAGCAGTGGGGGATGGGGTTGCAGCTCTTGCTGTACTCCGGTAGCTGAAGGGGTAATGGCTTACAGCGGGTTTCAGGAGACCAGGGAGGAAGGAGGCTGTCTTCCCGGGGAAGATGTGGTTGGACTAGTGGGGGATAGTGGAGCCAAAGAGAAGGGGCAGAGCCAAGATGTGCACAGGGAGTGGGTATCATAGGACCTGGTGATAGGGCAGTTAGGGAGGTCAAAGGAGAAGATGTTAAATATACCGCTCAGTTTCTGACCTGGGAACCTGAGTGGGGCCAGTTACTGAGAGGGGAAACCCCAGGGAAGGGGCCGATTTGTTGGGAGGAGGGAGAGCAGGAGTTTAGGTTTTGAGATCTATGTTTGAGATATCTCTAGCAAGTAAGCAGATGGATATATCAGTCTTTTTTTTTTTTTTTTTTAAAGAGATGGAGTCGCTGGGTGCCATGACTCATGCCTGTAATCCCAGCACTTTGGGAGGCTGAGGCGGGTGGATCCCCTGAGGTCAGGAGTTCGAAACCAGCCTGACCAACAAGATGAAACCCCATCTCTACTAAAAACACAAAAAGTAGCCGGGCATGGTAGTGGGTACCTGTAATCCCAGCTACTTGGGAAGCTGCAGCAGGAGAAGTGCTTGAACCTGGGAGGTGGAGGTTGCAGTGAGCCAAGATCATGCCACTGAACTCCAGCCTGGGCGACAGAGCAAGACTCCATCTCAAAAAAAAAAAAAGAGAAAGAGAGAGAAGGGGTCTCACCATATTGGCCACAATGGTTTTGAACCTCGGCCTCAAAAAGTGCTGGGATTATAGGCATGACCCACCATGTCCTACCTGGATATATCAATCTTAATTTTAAAAGAAAGGGGCTGGGCACAGTGGCTCACACCTGTAATCTCAGCACTTTGGGAGGCCAATTCAGGTGAATCACTTGAAGTCAGGAGTTTGAGACCAGCCTGATCAACAAGGCAAAACCCTGTTCCTACTAAAAATATAAACATTAGTCAGCATGGTGGTGCACACCTGTAATCCCAGCTACTTGGGAGGCTGAGGCATGAGAACCATTTGAACCTACGAGGTTGCAGTGAGCCAGGATCAGGCCACTGCACTCCAGCCTGAATGACACAGCGAGACTCCATCTCAAAAAAAGAAAAAAAAAAAAAGCCAGGTGCAATGGTTCACACTTGTAATTGCAGCACTTTGGGAGGCCGAGGTGGGCAGATCACCTGAGGTCAAGAGTTCGAGATAAGTCTGGCCAACATGGTGAAACCCCTTCTCTACGGAAACACAAAATTAGCTAGGGGTGGTGGCACACACCTGTAATCTCAGGTGCTCGGGAAGCTGAGGCAGGAGAATCGCTTGAACCCAGGAGGCAGACGTTGCAGTGAGCCAAGATCTTGCCATTGCACTCCAGCCTGGGTGACAGGAGTGAAACTCTTGTCTCAAAGTTAATCAATTAATTAATTTAAAATAAAAGAAAGGTCAGCTGGGTGCAGTGGCTCTCATCTGTAATCCCAACACTTTGGGAGGCTGAGGAGGGCAGATCACTTGAACCCAGGAGTTTGAGACCAGCCTAGGCAACATGGCAAAACCTCATCTCTACAAAAATATAAACAATTAGCCAGGCAGGGTGGTGCGTGCCTGTAGTCCCAGCACTTTGGGAGGCCAAGGTGAGCAGATCACCTGAGGTCAGGTATTCAAGACCAGTCTGGCTAACACGGTGAAACCCCGTCTCTACTAAAAACACAAAATGAGCCTGGGGTGGTGGCACACGCCTGTAATCCTAGCTACTTGGGAGGCTGAGGCAGGAGAATCGCTTGAACCCGGGAGGCAGAGGTTGCAGTGAGCCGAGATCACACCAGTATACTCCAGCCTGGTGACAGAGTGAGACTCTGTCTCACAAAAAAAAAAAAAAAAAAAGAAAGAAAAAGAAAAAGGCATTTGCTAGGCGCAGTGGCTCACGCCTGTAATCCTAGAACTCTGGGAGGCCAAGGCAGGGGGATCATCTGAGGTCAGGAGTTCAAGACCAGCCTGACCAACATGGTGAAACCCCAACTCTACTAAAAATAGCCGGGCATGGTGGCGCACACCTGTAATCCCAGATACTCAGGAGGCTAAGGCAGGAGAACTGCTTGAACGCAGAAGGTGGAGGTTGCAGTGAGCTGAGATTATGCCGTTGTGGATCTCTATTTTACAGTTGATTGTAAAATCTCCATTTTACGGTTGATTAAACTGAGGCTCCGACTTCACTGCACACTTAAGTGGGGTGCTCTTCAGGCCCTGGGTTGAGTTCTCTTTGGCTGATTACTTGAGAGCCATGATTACCCTTCCTCAGACCATCTTCCCATTCCCATCTTTTTAATCCCCTCCAACCTGGGCAACAAGAGTGAAACTCTGTCTCAAAAAAGAAAAAGAAGCATTTATTGGAAGAATTTGGGTAGCTCCTACATCAGAGGAAGAACTGTGGCCAAGCCACACTCAGTGAAAGGGCAGGAACGCAGGCCTCTCCTGGACTCTCACTGAATCCCTTCCTGGTGGGATCAGCTTCATTCTCTCCTGAATTTTCTGACTTCCCTGCGGTAGGCAACACAGCTGCTGGCCAGGCCTGCCGTTCACATCTTGATGTCTCTGCACGCAGAGAGGGACTAATACTCTCGCTGATCTCAAGTGAACAGACTCTTAAGGAAAGACCCTGATTGGCTGGGCTTTGTTCATATGCTACCCCTGCGCCTGTCAGTGGGGAGGAACAAAGGAACTGGCGGTGCCATGGGGGGTAGGAGGAGGGAAAGGACAGCTACTCCGTCAGCAAAACAATAGGCAGCCCCTTCATGTTAATGCGGAAAAGTACTGCATTTAGGTCGGGCGAGGTGGCTCACACCTGTAATCCCAGCACTTTGGGGGACGGAGGTGGGCAGATCACAAGGTTGGTAGTTCGAGACCAGCCTGACCAACATGGTGAAATCCCTTCTCTACTAAAAATACAAAAATTAGCCGGGCGTGGTGGTGCATGCCTGTCGTCCCAGCTACTTAGGAGGCTGATGCAGGAGAACTGCTTGAACCTGGGAGACGGAGGTTGCAGTGAGCTGAGCGCGTGCCACTCCACTCCAGCGTGCGCAACAGAATAAGACTCATCTCAAAACAAACAAACAAACAAACAAAAAACTGCATTTAGTGCTCATTTAGTGCCTGCAGGCACATTCCCTGGGGTTGTTTCCATCTATAGATCCTGGCACTCCCCGGGAACCCCCACCCTACCACCCCAACTCCCAATCACATGGATTCACCAGCAACTTCCTCACATATCTCTAGCCCATGGTGTCTTTCCCTATCCCCCCAGTCCCCCGGCCCCCAGGCTGCACCTGTAGATGAACCTCCCCTTGGCCCTATTTTGAAGGGGGCCCCTTCTCAGAGCCTTCAATGGCCAGACCCCAGGATTGAATTTTCTTGGCCTGACCTCTCCAAAGTTTCTCTCTCCTTCCATCACTGCTGGCCTCATATCAGTTCAGCTCACCCCAGACTTCCTCCAGGATGGGACCCCTGACCTCATTAGGCTTTGCACCCCATCCTGCTGACCTCCCAATGGCCTGCTACAAAGTTCACAGCTCACTTGCAGGGTGTGGCTGCCGTAGGCTGGTCACTGAAGTGAGTAAGTGCTTTCTGTGTTTCATCTCTCTCAATCCCTCAACAACAGACACCACAGTCCCCAGTTGACAGAGAAGAAACAGGTTCGGCGAGGCTCAGTAATGTGCCATGACTCACACCGATGGTTAATGAAATAATCAGGACTCGAATCCAAGGCTGACTTGACGACTGAGCTGTAAAACCTAGCTCCATTTCACAGGTCAGCAAACTATGGTTTGAACTCTCAAGTAGCTGGGACTACAGTTGGTCCATGGGCCCAGTTTTAACCCACTGTCTGCTTTTGTGCAACCTGACAGAATGGGTTTTTATATGGTTGCGGAGAGAAAATCAAAAGCAGCGTAACATTCTGGCATATATGAAAATCATATGAAATTAAAATGTCAGTGCCCATTAAAAAATGTTATTGAGGGGGCCAGGCACAGTGGCTCATGCCTGTAATCCCAACACTTTGGGAGGCTGAAGTGGGTAGATCACAAGGTCAGGGGTTCGAGACCAGCCTGGCCAATATGGTGAAAACCCATCTCTGCTAAAAAATACAAAAATTAGCCAGGCGTGGTGGCTGGCACCTGTAGTCCCAGCTACTCGGGAGTCTGAAGCAGGAGAACTGCTTGAACCTGGGAGGCGGAGGTTGCCGTGAGCCAAGATCATGCCATTGCACTCCAGCCTGGGTGACAGAGTGAGACTCTATCTCAAAAAAAAAAAAAAAAAAAAAGTTACTGAAGCACAGTTACGCCCAGTTATTAGGTATGGCCTTGTCCAGTAGTGGTGACACAGACAGGAGACCACAGCCTCCAAAGCCTTATTATTTTCACATCTAGCCCTTTACAGAAAGCATTTGCTGAGCCCTGTGCTTAAGGGTTCTCCCACAGCCGCAGGGGCCCTAAACACACCAGCCTACATCTAAGGGTCGACGGAAGACCCTGGAGGAAAGGTAAGGTGGATTTCAGCCCTTTGTACCCCAGGTACTCAAGACTTGATGAAGTCTTGAGACCTGCAAACATCCAGAAAATGCTTCTAAACAACCCCTGCTGGCGTACCCCCGCTGAGCCAGACTGTCTGTCCCAGGGTCTGCGGTGGGAGACCTTGGTCCCTATAGGGTCTGACTCATCTGGTGGAGTGCTTTTTGGGTCTTGTTTGGTTTTCAAAGAACCTACTTCAAGGGAAGCAGCAGCAGAAGAAGCCTTCATGGGAAGAATGAGTCAGAGTTGTTATGGGGACTATGTGGGACCCAGAAAGAATATGCTAAGCCTGAAAGAATAGCAAGTGATGGGTGCTGACGACCTGCAGCTCTTGTGGGAGGAGGAGGAGGGAAATAGGGAATTCTGGACACCTGTGTGAGACTTCTGTGTAAATTAGAAAAAGATGGCTCACGCCTGTAATCCCAGCACTTTGGGAGGCCGAGGTGGGTGGATCATGAGGTCAGGAGTTTGAGACCAACCTGGCCAACATGGTGAAACCCCATCTCTACTAAAAATACAAAAAACTTAGCCAGGCATGGTGGCGGGCACCTGTAATCACAGCTATTCAGGAGGACGAGGCAGGAGAATGACTTGAACCTGGGAGGTGGAGGTTGCAGTGAGCCGGGATTGTGCCACTGCACTCCAGCCTGGGCAACAGAGTGACGCTCTCTTGCAAAAAAAAAAAAAAAAAAAGGCTCCCCTTGCTCTACCACGTGTGGCCTCCCAACAAGGGCACCCTGGTGACACACTACACTACCTCGGTGAGTGGAGACAGAGCTGTAGTTCAGCCCCACCCCATCCACTCCCAGGCCGGACGCCCTTGTGCAATGCTCCCACTCCACAACTGTCTGTGGCAGCCTGGCTTGACCTGAGAATAGGCAGATCTGGAACCAGGTTGTGTTTCCTGAGTTTTCCTCTAACTCTGTTCCTCACTCAAGCCCGTCCCCCAGCCTTCCTGGGCTTCGGTTTCTTCTGTATAATGGGAATATAATGAGAATGCCTGTCCTGTCTCCCTCCGCCAGTTCTGGGGCTGCAGTGATGGAGCAGATGTGGATACCAGAGTGGAGGGTTTTGATGTCAACCCAATGACCAAATGGAAGCCTTCTATTTGGGGTCCTCCAGAAGCTATTTACAGAAAGGGCCTTGTTGTCCTTTTTAAAAACAGATATGGTGAAGAAAATCTGGAAAACAATGGGGTGTATGGCTGCCATCTACCATGGCTAACGTCATTCCTACACTCTATCTTGCTTTGGGGGCCAGGGAGGGAAGACGAGCATTATTTCTCAAATGTCTCAATTTTCCCCAGGGAGATTGTTAAAAGCAGGTTCTGGTTCAGAAGGCCTGGAGTGGGGCCTGAGAGTCTGGCTTCTAACAGGGTCCCAGGTGATGCCCACCTGAGGCCAACACTCGCAGTCTCACGGGGCGGAGAAGACCTTAGCACAGGTTGAGAGGTGAGGCCAGGGTGTCCTTGCCCGAGGGGCAGTGAGGCCCTGGCAGGTCCTAACCCGGCAGCCCTTCCTCTTGAAGGGGCAGGGGCAGCCTCCCAGGACCCTGGGATCAGCCATCGGCCCCACACTGGAAACTGTGGGAGTGAAGACCTCAAGGGCTCAAGCTCTCAGGCGTGGGCAGGAAGAGGTCTCGAGCTGGGGAGGCCGGGAAGAGCTGGGCTTCCCCAGATCAAAGCAGCTTCCCCAGCCTTTGATTCCCCAACAAGCAGCCTCTTTGGACTCGGACTGGAGTTTGGGGCCCTCTGGCCTGGGGACCTGGGGAAAGTGGTGAGAGGCTCTGGCCCGCTCTCTTTTTGCATAACAGCTTGGCTGCCTAACAAAAGGGTGGTCCTTAAAAGGCCTTATGGGGCTGTTAAAAGCTTCCGGCAATAGTTTAATTGGGGGCGATTAAAGTATCCTCCCCAGGAAGGCCTGCCCTTCAAAGGCCAGCCAGGCCCGGCACCCTGCCCTCAGCACTTCTCCCCTCGGCCTCTCCCCAGCCCTCAGCACCTCTCCTCTCAGCCTCCCCCAGAGCGGTGGCCCAGCCCTCAGCCTCTCCCCGCCCCAGCCTCAGCCACACACCTAGGAGGTCCAGGGCTGGACCCTTTGGGGATTCCGTCCCAGCCTGGACAGCAGCACCATCTGCTCACAGTTTGTTCTCTTGGCTGAATCTGGCGCAAGAGGGAGGGAAGGCTGGGTTAGAGACACAAATAGCCCCAGAAATCGGGGACCTCTTGTAGCACTCTGTCTCCCCCCAGGACACCTCAACAGGCCCTTGTGCCCCTCCTTGAGCTCTGGGTCACCAGCTCTTTCCCAGGACCCCCTGCCCCCCGCCGCCCCCCCCATCTGGAATTCATGGTCTCTGCTGGGGGCCCCAGCTCCCACCACACGTGAATTTTCATGCATGAATGATAGGAGATGCCTGGAAGAGTGCAATCCTCTGAGCACATTCCCTGGAAAGTGTCAGAGATGCAGAGGTGACCAGACAGGGACACCTCCGGGGAGGAGGGGACAGTGGAGGAGTAAGTAGGCAAAGAGATGGGGTGTGATGTGGGTGGAAGGAGCCGTGGTGGGGTGGGCCACAGACGGCCAGGAAGGACTTTCTGGAAGCAACAGCACCTACAGTTAGACTATGACCAGCTTAATTGGGCCCATTTGCCAACCCTGATGTTAACAACAGGACCATATCCAGCTTCACTAACAGACTTTGTCCATGCTACCAATGCCGGGCTCCTGGGAGGGAGGTGGGATAGATGGCCCATCCAGTCTAGAAGAGTCACTCTGGTGGCATCTGATTCTTCTTTTTTTTCCTTTTTTTTTTTTTTTTAAGACGGAGTTTTGCTCTTGCTGCCCAGGCTGGAGTGCAGTGGCACGTTCTCGGCTCACTGCAACCTCTGCCTCCCAGGTTCAGGCAATTCTGCCTCAGCCTTCCAAGTAGGTGGATTACAGGCACGTGCCACCACACCCAGCTAATGTTTGTATTTTTAATAGAGACGGGGTTTCACCATGTTGATCAGGCTGGATGGTCTTGAACTCCTGCCCTTGGGTGATCCACCCTCCTCAGCCTCGCAAAATGCTGGGATTACAGGTGTGAGCCGCCATGCCTGGCCTTCTTTTTTTTCCTTGAGGCAGGGTCTCGCTCTGTCACCCAGGCTGACGTGCAGTGCTGCAAACACAGCTCAGGTCAGCCTCAACTTCCTGGGCTCAAGCCATTCTTCTTCCTCAGTCTTCTGAGTAGCTGGGACTACAGACACGCGCCGCACCTGGCTAATTTTTGGTTTTATGGGTGTGTAGAGAAGGGTTTCACCGTGCTGCTCAGGTTGGTCTCAAATTCTTGGGCTCAAGTTATCCACCCAAAGTACTGGGAATACAGGTGTGAGCCACCACGCCCGGCAGGCATCCGATTCACACATTTCCCCAGAGCCCACCACGACTCTCAGATATTAATCCATTCTTTTGGCTGAACCTCTAGGGAAGTATCTTAGGGGCTGCTTTGGATGCAACTTGCCTCTCTCATCCCCTCAGGCCCATCAGCCAAGCAAAATCCAGAGCCTTCTTCCCTCAGGTACTCTGTTCCCTGCACAACCCTTGCTCTCATCTCCCCATCCGTGCCTATCCAAGATGGGGTGCCAGGGCCAAGGGTCTTTGGGATTTTCGCCTCCTGTGTCAGCACTGAGGTAAGGAAAGGCCATGATTTATGTATGTATGTGTGTAGGTATGTGTGTAGGTATGTATGTATGTGTGTGTGTGTGTGTGTGTGTGTGTATGTATGTATGTGTGTATGTATTTTGAGACAGAATCGTGCTCTTGTCACACAGGCTGGAGTGTAATGGCACAATCTCAGCTCACTGCAACCTCCACCTCCCAGGTTCAAGCGATTCTCCTGCCTCAGCCTCCCAAGTAGCTGGAATTTCAGATACCCATCACCACGTCTGGCTAATTTTTGTATTTTTAGTAGAGACGGGGTTTCGCCATGTTGGCCAGGCTGGTCTCAAACTCCTGACCTCAAGTGATCCTCCCACCTTGGCCTCCCAAAGTTCTGGGATTAAAGACGTGAGCCACCGTGCCCAGCCAAGACCATGATTTTTACAGGGTGAGGGTCGGAGGAAAGCAACCCCAAGGCAGGGGGTTGGGGGGCTTAAGGCAGAAGAACAGGTTGCAGAGAGTCTCCTTCTGAGTGCTCTGTGGGGAGGTGTCCCCGGATGTCCCTCTGCCCTCCTGACAGCTTTTCTGTCCAGTCCCAGCAGCCTGTTCTGACCCTGTCAACAAGCACCACCTGAACCCCGAGCCTCAGTGCCTCCCTCACGTGGGGCTCCTGTCCCCTAATGGCCTTCCACCTGGGCTTCTCCCTCCAACAGGCCCTGCACTTTGCTGCCAAGCTCAGCCTGAGGGATGCTGGGGCTCCCCTCTCAAGCCTCTAAGGGATCCCCCCTCCAAGGCAGCCGGACATTGCAAGCCCTCCCTGACTACTCCCCACCCCAATCATCACCCTCCCTTCCATCCTCCAGGCAGGGCTGTGGCTTCACAGGCTCCTGGTGACCCCAACCATGCCACATCCTTTCCTGCCCACACTCACCCTGGCCCTCTGTAGGGAAGTGGTATGTCTTCTCCCTCTGGGTCTCTGGGGGCCCTGCTGGCCCTTCAAGAGCCTGCTTATATGCCTCCTACTCCAGGAAGCTCCCCTGAACCTGCCAGTCAAAAACACATTCTCGGCTGGGTGCGGCAGCTCACACCTGTAACCCCAGGACTTTGGGAGGCTGAGGTGGGTGGATCACCTGAGGCCAGGAGTTCGAGACCAGCCTGACCAATATGGAGAAACCCTGTCTCTATTAAAAATGCAAAAATTAGCCAGGAGTGGTGGCAGTCACCTGTAGTCCCAGCTACTTGGGAGGCTGAGGCAGGAGAATCACTAGAATCCGGGGGGAGGAGGTTGCAGTGAACTGAGATCACGCCACTGCACTTCAGCCTGGGAGACAGAGCAAGACTCCATCTCAAAATAAATAAATAAATAATTAAACAAACAAATTTAAAAAAACCGTTTAAATGGCTGTGGCACTTACTATATGCCAGGCACCGAGCTGAGCCCTGGGCTCATCCAACCCTCACGGCAACGCAAGCAGTGAGTTCACTCCACTATCACCTCCTTGTTGTAGATAAGAAACAGAGGCACAGAGAGGTTAGTAATAGATCCAAAGTCACACAGCGGACAACAGACAAAGGGCCCTGGGAGAAGAGAAGGGAGTCCTGCCGGGGCTCTGGGCCGAACCTTCCAGCTGGGCCCTAAAATGAGGCAGGTGCCCTGACTGATTTTCAGCAATTTCCCATCTCCGAGCTCTCCTGCTGGCCACACCTGTGGCATTGGAGCAGCTCACAGAGCAGAGCAGCAAGCTGTAGGGTAGGTATCCGGAGGGGCAGGTATCCGGAGCACCTGCTCCCCCATGCCCATCAGTGTCCCCCATGAGCTTGTCTGCCTCTTTGGTGACCCAGCCCCAGCATGGAGAAACCTTGTCTCTACTAAAAATACAAAATTAACCAGGCGTGGTGGTACATGCCTATAACTCCAGCTACTCGGGAGACTGAGGCAAGAGACTCGCTTGAACATGGGAGGCGGAGGTTGCGGTGAGCCGAGCTGGCCCCACTGCCCTCCAGACTGGGCAAGAAGAGCAAAACTCCATCACACAAAAAACAAAAGTACAGAAAGTAGCCAGGCTTGGTGGCGTGTGCCTGTAGTCCCAGCTACTGGGGAGGCCAAGGCACGATAATCATGTGAACCTGGGAGGGGGAGGTTGCAGTGAGCTGAGATCGCGCCACGGCACTCCAGCCTGGGTGACAGCAAGACTGTCTCAAGAAAAAAAACAAACGAACAAACCGGGCCCAGGCAAACTACCCTGATTTGCTCAGGACTGAGAGGTTTCCCAGGACAGGCTTTCCACTCAGAAACTGGGAAAGCCCCAGGCAAGCCAGGACGACTTGGTCACCCATCTGTTACCCCAGAGACTGGCCTCTGCCCCCACCAGTTCCCTCAAACAGTGTCCGAAGGCCACCACCAACCCTCAGAGGCCTCTCCCTCCTCCTGCCCATGGGGTGGTAAGGCTGGGTGGTACCCAACTGCCCTGCAGGGACACAGTGGGGCTGGATGAGGGGTGGGGCAATGCCAGTCTGGAGCAATGCCACCCCCCAGCCCAGCCTCACTGGTGGCACCTGTCCCCAAGCCGCCTGCTGGGCCTGGGCCCTTTATCATCCCTCACACTATCAGGCCACTGAAGGAGTAGCTCCTCCGCGCCCACCCCAGCTCTGCCCTGACCCAGATAAGCAGAGGGGCCAGCCCAGGAGGAAGGAGGCGAAGCTGTGGGCTGGCTCCTCCCAGCTCTGAATCTCCTGCCTGGCCCTTGGCTGGACGCTGTCCAGGAAAGCAGCAGAGCCTCCTCTTGGGACTTCCACATCCCAGGATCAGAACACCTCTCCAACCCCATGGGCAAGGACGGTAGGCAGGAACTCCTGTGTCCACTTTGCAGATGAGAAAATAGAGGCCGGCGAAGTGACCTGCCCAAGGTCATCAGGCCAGACCCGTAGGAAGCTGGGCTGGACGGAGCCTCAGCATGTCTCCAGGCTCTCTGATGGGGCTTCGTGGAGGATGTTTTTTGAGTGCGTCCAGCTGGAGAGACCAGCCTGCAAATGAGGCCTGCCTCCCAACTCCGCCTGAGCCCCGAACCTCAGTGCCTCCCTCACGCGGGGCTCCTGTCCCCCGACGGCCTTCCGCCTGGGCTTCTCCCTCCAACAGGCCCTGAGCTTTGCTGCCAAGCTCAGCCTGAGCGATCCTGGGGCTCCCCTCACAAGCCTCTAAGGGATCCCCCTTCAAGGCAGCTGGACACTGCAAACCCTCCCTGACCTCTCCCCACCCAAATCATCACCCTCACTTCCATCCTCCAGGCAGGGCTGTGGCCTCACAGGCTCCTGGTGACCCCAACCATGCCACGTCCTTTCCTGCCCACACTCACCCTGGCCCTCTGTAGGGAAGTGGTATGTCTCCTCCCTCTGGGTCTCTGGGGGCCCTGCTGGTCCTTCAAGGGCCTGCTTATCTGTCACCTACTCCAGGAAGCTCCCCTGAACCTGCCAGTCAAAACCACATTCTCCTTCAAATGGCTGTAGCACTTTCTATATGCCAGGTACCACACTGAGCCCCGGGTCTCAACTAACCCTCACAGCAGCCACGAGCAGCAAGTTCACTTCATTATTATCACCTCCATGTTCTAGATAAGAGACAGAGGCACAGAGAGGTCAGGTAACAGACCCATGGTCACACAGCCGGAAACAGATCGAGGCAGGATTCAGGCTCTGGCAGTCTGGCTCCCTGGCATCCACTAGACTAGCAGCTCCTTGGGCAGGGACCATGGGTCAAACCAGTTTCCTGTAGGAGTCTTAGTATTTGCTTAGAGAGCTCAGAGCAGGACCCCTCCCCCAGACCTCTAGCCCTCAGAGCCCCCTCTAGGAGGCAGCACTGGGGAGGACAGAGTTCTGTTTATTACCACTCAGCCCAGTTCCTCAAGGGCCACTGCCTGGCTGCTTTTTGCGGCCTGGGCCCAGCTTAAGCGTGGGATGAGTGCAGCACCCAGAGGAGGGCTGGGGGCTTGGCTCCTGGGGGCTCCAGGAGCTCCCTGTGAGCTCTGTCTGCCCCTCAAATATTCTACAGGCCAGCTCCATGCCCATCTCCTCCAAGAAGCCCTAGCTGCTGCCCCCCAGTCAGCCTCCACCTGCTCCCACAGCCCCGTCCTGCCTGTCTCCTGTCCCAGGCAGGGCCGTGCCTTGGGCTTCATGGCAGCTCCACACGCTCTGCCTGCAGCTCTCTAACGTCCACACTGGCTCCCAGCTGGAGCCTGCATGGCTTTGAGGGGACACCGTGGTTTCTCAGTGCACCCTAAGACTTCAGAATCCCAGAAGTGTTCAGTCTTCTGGTGGGTGTCAGCCAGGCCCAGAAAGCACACAAATGGGGGGGACACAGATGCAAGAGTTATCCAGAGAGCCTCAGGGCCGGGGCTGGAAGGGAAGGCGCAGCCATCCCGAGGTGCTGGTGCGTCCGCACGCCGGCGGGGTGACCGGGTGCATTGTGTGTGTGTGTGTGTGTGTGTGTGTGTGTGTGTGTGTGTGTGTGTGTGTGTGTGTGTGTGTGTGTGAGTGTGTTCATGGGTGGGTGGCTGACCACTCACTCATGAGTGTGTGTGTGTGATTCATGTGCACCCTTGTGACAGGTTCTGTGTTCAGATATTCTGCTTCTGTGCTTGAATCCGTGTACGCAAACATCCCTGGCGCAAGCTTACATGCTACTCCTCCACACCCAATTCCTACTCACCCCTCAGGGTCCTCTCCCCGCCCTTGCCTCAGCCTCCAGGGCTGCTCTGACCCTCCAGCCCATCCCACTGACCTGCTGACCTTCGTCCCAAACACTGCTGGGTTCAACGCTGGAGCCTGGTCAGCCTTGCTCCCTGAGGGTGAGGTTGACTCCTTTTTAAATTACCGCTAAAGCCCCGCTTAGGGAGACACAGACTTATCAATCAGCACTCATTGAATGAATTAAAACAAGCTCCAAGGAAAGGAACTGCATTTGGGTGGATGGAAACAAGAGCTCGCAGGCTGTTTTCTTTCCTCTTTACTCTTTGCTCTTGTCTCTTCCCACCTTGCTTTCTCTAACTTGTTTGTTAACTCAATCGTCAGCTTAGAAAGTACTTCCTTGTACACCCTCATCTCATTCAAATCCCATGACAATCCTCCAAGACGTGAATAATTATCCTCCTGGCACAGATGAGGAAACTGAGGTTCAGGGAGGCTACGTGACGGGCCCAAGGTCACACAGCCTGGCAGGAGGGGGCAGGGACTAGAACTCTCACACCTGAATGGACACCACCCCCCGCTACTTCCTACCAGTAAGTGCTTCTGGGGGTAGAAGGTAGAGGGCGAACCAGGGGCTTAGAGAGAATTGGCCTCTTCATGCCCTCTCTGTGGCCCAAGGTCACCGTGGGAGGGAGACACACCAGGCCCCCCAGGGCCAGGGGTTACCCCACCTGGCCAGCAATGGGAGAGGCCATGAGGTCTGTGGACATTGTCCCTGGGCCTGTGGTTACTGATTTGACAACAGCCGTGTTCCTCCGCAGCCAGCCAGGGAGTTAATGATTAAGGAGGGGATTAAATATTAACCACCTGTTGGGCCATGGCGTAATGTCTCAGTCTGCACCTGAGCCTCCCTAAAAATACCTCCCACCTGCCATGGGCCAGCCCCGCGCAGGGCCTATAAGCCCCTTGCTGAGGGACACTCCTTCCCCATACCCCCATCCTGCCCTGGCTCTGGGCTGTATCCACCTCTTCTCACTCTCTTGTACCCACAGCACAGACGGGAGGACTCTTTCCTGTACCTTAGAAGCCACAAGCCACACTCGTGGTGGGCTTTCTGGAGGAGAGGCTCTGCCTGAAGCCAGCTGTTGGTGTGTTCCTGGGCCTTGGAGAGTCTGCAGGTTACATTCCCACCTGTGACCTTGTTTATCAGTGCTCTAAAGACTCCTCTGAATCTACACCTCGAAGGCCCCAACACCCCGGGCTACAGCAACTCCACAACACACCATTCTTTTCTTTCTTCTACAGTTAGAATCTGGGTGCCTTCTGCCTCCAGGAAGCTTCTCATATTAACCTGGCCCTAAGCTCTCTGTGGGCCTCTGCTCCACAGCTTCCCTTAGACAGGGGTGATTCAAGCTGGTGTGGGCTGCCGCAGGGCTTTGAGAAACAGCTGCCTCTGTTGGAAGGTCCTTTGAAGTTTAAGTGCACAGCCTCCAAGGGCCGGGCTGGGGCAGCTCTATCGCACCTAAGCTTCGGGCCTGCCCCTGGGTGAGCAGGCTGTGATCAGCCTCCCCACAGCAGGAACCACCGACAGTGTGACTCAGGGTTCCCCTGTGTCTTTTTCTATAAATACAGAAAAATGGAATTCTTTATTCAAGTAACAAGTCTATTGATAGGCTCTCATTCCTGCTCAAGGGGAAGCCCCTAGTGATTAGGTGGGTAAGTTACTATGGTGGGTAAGCCCCGCAGTAGCCTCGGCCTGCACTGCCCTCTCTACACGTCCCAGCAAACTGCATTGCCACTGCAGACCCAGTGACAGGCATTGTCATCCCCATTTTACAGCTGGGAAAACTGAGGCTGGTTGAAATTCAAGGACTTGGCCATGCACAAGGAGTGGCAGAAGCTGGCCTGCCTGCCACAAAAGCCATCCCAAACTGAAAAGAACCTAACACTGTTCTTGCCACAGCTGCCTAAGCCCCCAGCTCAGCTTTTTCCAGCCACAGTTCCCAACCATGTGTGTGTGTTTTTTTTTATTTTTGAAATGGAGTCTTGCTCTGTTGACCTCTGTCTTGGGTTCAAGCCATTCTCCTCCTGGGTTTCAGCCATTCTCCTGCCCCAGCCTCCTGTGTAGCTGGGATTACAGGGGCACACCACCAATCCCTGCTAATCTTTGTATTTTTGGTAGAGACAGGGATTCACCATGTTGGCCGGGCTGGTCTCAAACTCCTGACCTCAAGTGATCCTCCCTCCTCAGCCTCCCAAAGTGCTGGGATTACAGGTGTGAGCCACCACACCCAGCCTTTTTTTTTGGGGGGGGGGGGACAGGGTCTTGGTCTGTCACCAAGGCTGGAGTGCAGTGATGCGATCACGGCTCACTGCAGCCTTGACCTCCTAGGCTCAAGTGGTCCACCGGCCACAGCCTCCCGAGTAGCGGGGGTCCCTGGTTGGTGCCACCATGCCTGAATAATTTAAAAACAATTTTTTTTTTTTTTTTTTTTTTTTTTTTTTTGCAGAGATGGGGGTCTCACTGTATTGCCCAGGCTGGTCTCAAGCTCTTGGGCTCAAGTGATCCTCCCACCTCAGCCTCTCAAGTTGCTGGGATTACAGGTGTGTGTCACTGCGCCTGACCCCTTTCTCCTTTCAACTTTCTCCACCTGTATGGAGACCTGAACACTTAGCAAGCCCTTATGGCCTCCATTATGTGGGAGAGATGACTTTAGCTCTTCAAAGACAGGGTGCCCCTGATCTCCTCAGAACTGAGGATGTGTCCCCAGGAGACTCCATATGGAGACTGGATGGGGATTTCTCTCTCCCTCCTAAAATGGGGCTCATTCCTTTAAGATGTTTTACTAAGTTTTTTGCAGAGACGTCTGGAAGGGACTGCTGTTCTTCTTCCTGCATGTGACAAGTCCTCTCCCTGGGGCAGGATGGCACTGCTGTTTCCTCACGCCAGTGCTTGTGTTTACAGGTGAGGAAAGCAAGGCCTCCGGAGGTCTAGAACCTCGCTGGCCCGGTGGCCCCCACACGAGTTCCTCAGAGCAGCAGCGACATGAAGTAAGGGGATGGCCTCTGCCTGGCTCTGATGGGGCTTCCAGGCCCACACCTCAGAGGCTCAGAGGTTTCCTTGGGGGCCCCAGCCCCTTGTTCCGCCTCAGAGCTGAACCCCCAGTGCATCCTCGACAGCCTCAACCTGCTCCCCTTTGCCCCTCACCCTCCCTGGACCACTGCTCCCGACAGTCAGGCTCCCCGACCCTTGACGGTGAGCCCAGGGTTTGCCAGAGGGCACTGGGAGCCTGGGAAGGACACACGTGCTCCTGAGCCAGTGTTCCCATATCCCAGCACAGCACGTACGCTTGGAGTCAGGTTTCCCGCCGGGCCTGGCACGCCTTCTTTTGCCCTGTGTTTCTGTCTCTGTCTCTCACACACTCTCACCCATTCACAGAAACTCACAAATGTTGATAAATCAGGTGGAGCAGGGACGAGGGAAGCAACACTTAGAGCCCAGATGGGCTTTCACTGGGGATGCTCACATTTCTGTTTGCATCTCTTTTGCATGTATTTGCATGGGCTGTCTTGGACTATTCTCCACGTCCCAAACGGCACTGGGAAGTAACGGATTTGCGGTCCTCAGGGGGCCCCAGGGCCTCTGTGAGGCCCCCAGATGCGTTAGGTGGGCCCTGGAATGCAGGGGGAGTAGGGAGGAGACAGGGCATCTGGTTAAATTGCGGGGGGCAGGCTAGAGGGAATAGGGGAGCTGGGGGCTGGAGGGACCCTGTGGGCCTTGGCTGGCTTCTTGCGGCAGGGTCCCCACTCAGTGCCCTGTCCCCTGCAGGCCAGGCTGTCAGTGGTGGTGGCGGGGGCAGGGTGGGGCAGGAATTTTCCAAAAGTCCAGATGCCTGGTGAGGCTCCCCTCCTGGGCCCAGTATAGAAGGCAGCGAAGAAGCCAGAGGATGGACTCTACTCCTAACCCGACCCTGCAGAGCTCGGACCCCCAAACATCCCATTCTGCACCCACAGAGAGAAGCTTCTCCCCGACACACCCCACTGGAGGAAGGCCTGGCCTTTCCTGTTTGTAAATAGCCTCGCTGAAGTGGGGCCCCTGCAGTGCCACCGTCCCTCCCTGGCTCCAGGGTGTGTGGTGTGGCCTCCCCCAGGGCAGGGCCGACCTTTCCCAGCCAAAGCTGTAGGGCTGCGTCCTGCGGGCCCTGTGAGTCTGCAGGGAGGCTGCAGCCAGGAGGTCCTGCAGTGACCTCAGCCTCTGCTCACCTGGAGAGACCTGCGGGGACTGTGATCCCGCTGACACGTCAGGGCAACTGAGGCCTTTGGCCAGTCTTGGACCCCAGGGAGTGGAGTAAGGGAGGCAGGCTGAGTGGGAGCGGGTCCACAGCAGGCGACATCTGCCTCTGCATGTCTGCTAACGGATCCCCTCTCCCAGCTTCTCTATTTTTTTGAGATGGAGTCTTGCTCTGTCGCCCAGGCTGGAGTGCAATGGTGCTATCTCGGCTCACTGCAACCTCCGCCTCCCAGGTTCAAGCGATTCTCCTGCCTCAGCTTCCCAAGTAGCTGGGACTACAGGTGCCTGCCACCATACCTGGCTAAGTTTTGCATTTTTAGTAGAGACAGGGTTTCGCCATGTTGGCCAGGCTGGTCTCGAACTGCTGACCTCAAGTGATCCACCCACCTCGGCCTCCCGGAGTGCTGGGATTACAGGCCTGAGCCACTGCACCCAGCCCCCTTTCCCAGCTTTCTATGCCAAGCTATCTCCACTCACTCTGGAACAACTGACTCGAGACTCTTTTTTTTTTTTTTGAGACAAACCCCTCTGTTGTCCATGCTGGAGTGCAGTGATGCCGTCATGGCTCCCTCCACCTCCTGGCGGGCTCAGGTGATCCTCCCACCTCTCACCTCAGCGTCTTGAGTGGCTATGCACCACTTGGCTAATTTTCAAAAATTTCTGTACAAACAACGTCTCACTATGGTGCCCAGGCTGGTCTAGAACTCCTGAGCTCCAGCAGTCCTCCCGCCTTGACCTCCCAAAGTGTTGGGATTACCAGCGTGAGCCACCACGCCTGGCTGAAACTCTCTTTCTCTGAGAATCTTTCCTTGAAATTCGGCCTTCCCATGCTGCTACCTTGAGTGAATACTTAGTAAAATATGTCTGTCTCTAGCTTGAACCACCCTGGGCTATCTGAGGGTGGGCCTGCCAGCTACTCCCCAAGACCCCTGGCAGGTCTGGAGCTGGGATTAAGTTTGCAGGTGTGAGGGGCAGGTAGGAAAGAGTAGGGGACAGGCTGGGTTTCCTCTCTTCTGACCTGTCCAAAGTGTAGGCTCCATCTGCCGTAAGAGCAAGTGCAGGTTACCAGCCTGTGTGCCTGTGGGCCTGTGGAGTGGCAATTCACGGATGGTGAACCTGGGGCTCGGCTGGACAAAGTGGCCTGCTCAAGTCACATCAGTAAGAAGGTGCGGGCCGGGCCTGGTGACTCACACCTGTAATCCCAGCACTTTGGGAGGCTGAGGTGGTTGGATTATGAGGTCAGGAGATCAAGACCATCCCGGCCATGGTGAAACCCCATCTCTACTAAAATGCAAAAAATTAGCCGGGCGTGGTGGTGCACGCCTGTAGTCCCAGCTACTCAGGAGGCTGAGGGAGGGAAACCGCTTGAATCCGGGAGGCGGAGGTTGCAGAGAGCTGAGATCATCCCACTGCACTCCAGCCTGGGAAAAGAGCAAACTGCGTCTCACAAAAACAGAAGGTGCCTGCACAGCAGTAGCAGGTCAAGGCGATGTCCACAGCTCAGTGGCCCAACCCTGATACATACTGAACCCAAGTAGGGGCTAAGCTAACTGAGGCGTCAAAGGCTCCAGTACTGAGGAGTTGAGCATCCACATGGTTACAGCTGAGGCTCCAACCCACTCCCGGCTGCTCCCTCCCTGGGCTGGCAGCTCTCAGTCCACTCCCAGCAAGTGTCCTCCCGCCCACCAGTTCATCTGGCTTCCAGTTCAGCTGCAGAAACGGCCCAACCCCAACGTCTCTCTGGAACCCAAACAGGAAGCCAGGGAGAAGGGGGCCAACGGCCAGGGAGCTTTGAGGCTCCTCCAGGAAGTGTGAGGGGAGATGAGAGGGGGTGAAGGTGGGCCTGCTATCTTGCAGCCCCCAACACTGGGAACCCACCAAAGCCTGTCTCACTTCCTCATGCTGGGAAGGAGCGGAGCATCCCCCACCCCACCTCCCCGAGGGCAGGGACCAGAATGGGCCTTGAGGAGACCGTCAAGAGGTGCTCTTTGGAACCCTTGCTTCTGGGTCACTCTTTTAAAAATAGGCTTTCTGCCAGGTGTGGTAGCTCATGTCTGTAATTCCAGCATTTTGGGAGGCCAAGGTGGACAGATCACTTGAGGCCAGGAGTTCGAGGCCAGCCTGGGAAACTTCATCTCTACAAAAATACAAGAATTAGCCTGGTGTGGTGGTGCACGTTTGTAGTCCCAGCTACTTGGGAGGCTGAGGTGAGAGGAGTGCTGGAGTCTGATAGGTTGAGGCCGCAGTGAGCTGTCATCATGTCACTGTGCTGCACCCTGGGTGACAGAGCAAGACCCTATCTCAAAAACAAAACAAAACTCTCTCACCAAGGCTGGAGCGCAGTGGTGCGATCTCAGCTCCCTGCAGCCTTCACCTCCCTGGTTCAAGCGATTCTCCTGCTTCACCCTTCGGAGTAGGTGGGACTACAGCCGCACACCATACCTGGCTAATTTTTAATTTTTTAGTAGACACGGGGTTTCACCATGTTGGCCAGGATCATCTCGATCTCCTGACCTCGTGATCCGCCCGTCTTGGCCTCCCAAAGTATTGGAATTACAGGCATGAGCCACCACTCCTGGCCATGGGTCACTTTTAAGGCAGGTTTCTCCTCACATAATCCTGAGATCCTATTAACTTCATTTCTCATCAGCCCACCCTTGAGGGGTGAGCACCGGGATGGAGAGATACCTGCTCTCAAGCTCTGTGCTGTCACCAGCTCCCCATGTCTTTGGAAAGTCACTTAACCAAGCTGGCCCTCAGTTTCTCAGCCTGTGAAATGGAGCTCACAGCACTTTTCCCACCTGAGGGATGTTGGGGAGGCCTTTGTCCACTAGGGATGAGGGTCATGGCTTGGCGTAGTGGTCAGGGCAGTGGTGACTGACACCAGAAACCATGGCCTGTCCCATCTGGGGCTGGGCCAGTGGCGATGGCAACCCCGGGAACCTGACTGGCCAAACCACAGGGAGAAGCGGGGTGTCATCTCTGCACCCTCGCAGCCCTGGCATCCTCAGACCCTCCAGGACTAGCCAGCAACGTCTGGCTCCTGCCCTGGGGTCTGCCACAGGGATGGAGGGAGGCAGCTGGAGCGGACACTGCAGGACTCCACAGAGAGCCCCGGGCCGAGAGCTCCTTCAGCTCCACCTTCCATCTGCCGCAGGCTGTGGCCAGAGGCTCAGGGGGAGGACAGGCAGTGGGACAGAAAACTGTGAGCAAACCCCAGGCACACAGACAGCGGTCTTTCTTCACACCCCTGAGTAAAGAGCCGGTGCTTTGGGAGGCTTAGCTCAATGGGAAGAGAGCACGCCAAAGCCTGAGGCCCCACCGGGGCCCCTCAGAGGCTGACCAAGCCAATGGGTGGGAGGAAAAATCAGCCAGGCAGGACCCCTACCCTATGCAGTGATTCCTTCATCCCCTTCTGGGGTCCTTGGGTCCTTCAGCCCCTTGCCCCCAGCCAGGCCCTGCCCCCCAACAGCAAGACCCAACAAACCCATACCCCTCCCTGCCAACTTCCATGACCGCTTTCTTCTTTGACACCACAGAAAAACAACAGAAAAACCCCTCACTCCAAGTGCTCAGATAACATCTATTGGACATTTAAAAAAGTAATAACAGGCTGGGCATGGTGGCTCATGCCTGTAATCACAGCACTTTGGGAGGCCGAGGTGGGTGGATCACAAGGTCAGAAGTTGGAGATCAACCTGGCCAACATGGTGAAAACCTGTCTCTACAAAAATACAAAAATTAGGTGGGCGTGTTGGTGCATGCCTGTAATCCCAGCTACCTGGAGGCACGAGAATCATTTGAACCCGGAAGGTGGAGGTTGCAGTGAGCCGAGATTGCAGGGAGCCAAGATCCTGCCACTGCTCACCAGCCTGGACAACACAGCAAACTCTGCCTCAAAAAAAAAAAAAAAAAAATGCTCAGGGAAGGATTCCAAGGGTCAAGGGGGCCCTGAACCCTGAACCTCCAGCTCATGAGAAGCCCCCAGTGCAGAGCCTTGGCTGATGGGTCTCTGGGTCAGAGCCTGGCCTTCTTAGAGCTGAGTAGCCCACCTGGGTTACAAGACACCTCCTACTTGAACTATGGGCTTCCCTGCCACAGGTTTATCTGAAGTTGAACTTGGAGTGAAAGGCTCTTAGGGTCAAAAGAGGAGAAAGTAGAGGCCTCATCTCCTCCCCTGGACAAAGCGGGTGGGTTACAGGAGCCCCGGCCTCCCAAGCCTTGGGCTATGCACACCTCGTCCCTGCACAGCCCCAGGCAGCTGGCCTGCCCTGTCCACCTTCTTCCTCTGAAATCCACCTGAGCTTGGGGAAGGGGAGAACAACCTTCTGTACTGTGATGAGGTCAGAGAGGGGAGGCTGGGCTGTGGGCAGGTAAAATCCCGGAAGCCTTTCTGCAAGAGGTAGCATGATTCAGCCAAAGGCATTGGGAGGGCACTGGGGCAAGAGTATAACAGCGTCAGGGTAAAGGCGCCTGGCATGAGTGTGCAATGTGCTGGAGGGAGGGTGGAGATTACAAAGTCATTCCTTCAATTATTTTTTGAGCACAATGAAAAAAGATCCCTCCTGTCCCCTGCCGCAAATCCCTGCAGCTGACAGTTTAGTTAGACAACGAAGACAATTCTGTAAACTCTATAGTGTGCTGACTGGTGAGGAGGCTGTGGAGAAACAGCAAAAGAGGGGAGAAATGGCAGGCAGGGCAGCTGCTGCAATGTTAGCTACAGGCCAGGCAGGTGCGGCAGGAGGGCAGGGCCAGGTGCAGGGGCCTTGCCTGGGATGCTAGGTGCAGAAGCTAGGACTTGACAGTGAGAGCAGACAAGATTGAGATGACGGAAGTGAGCTTTGTGGCCAGGCACGATGGCTCACGCCTGTAATCCCAACACTTTGGGAGGCTGAGGCAGGTGGATCACGAGGTCAGGAGTTCAAGACCTGGCCAGCATGGTGAAACCCTGTCTCTACTAAAGATACAAAAATTAGCTGGGCGTGGTGATGGGCGCCTCTAATCCCAGCTACTTGGGAGACTGAGGCAGAGAATTGCTTGAACCCGGGAGGTGGAGGTTGCAGTGAGCTGAGATTGCACTGCTGCACTCCAGTCTGGGCAACAGAGCAAGACTCCATCTCAAAGAAAAAAAAAAAAGAAGTGGGTTTTGGGGGCCAGGGGCCGCGCTCCCACCTATAATCCCAGGGCTTTGGGAGGCCAAGGAGGGCAGATCACCTGAGGTTGGGAGTTTGAGACCAGCCTGGCCAGCATGGTGAAACCCCATTTTTCTAAAAGTACAAAAATTAGCTGGGTGTGGTGGCAGGGACCTGTAATCCCAACTGCTCAGGAAACTGAGGCAGGAGAATCACTTTAACTCAGGAGGCAGAGGTTGCAGTGAGCTGAGATTGTACCATTGCACTCCAGCCTGGGCAACAGAGCAAGACTCCATCTCAAAGGAAACAAAAAAAAAAAGTGGCCCCAAAGCTCTACATTGGGAAGGGATGGGGGAAAACAGGGGGATAGAGGTACAGCACTCAGGTTCAGCCTGTGGACCCCAGGCCAGGCCAGGCTGGAGGCCTTCTAGAATTGGAGGGCTAACAGGGCAGGTCACCCTGGAAGGACAGGCCCAACCTCCCCTGAAGGGCCTGGAGCCTGTCTGAAACAGGATGGGAGGGAGGGCCTATTGCTATGGCTCCATTTCTGATGGAGGGAAACCTAGCTTGGAGGGAGCATAGAAGCCCAGGCCAAATTCACCTCTGAGCATTTGGATCCTGCGCCATGGTTTCTTCCTCCTTTAAAAAGACAGGGTTACTCTGATGCCCACCTCTTCCTGGAAGCCCTCCTTGGTTAATCCCTTCCTTCACAGGGGTAGAAAAATGAGAGTACCCATCTTTCCAAGAGGACACAGCCCTCTTGCTGAGCAGAAACTTCCGTAAGTTCTAGAAAGTATTTCCCTCCATTGACTGCACTGCCTCTATCCACACTGACCTGGATGAAAAACGCTGGCCTGTTGTTCAAGCTTCCAGGCTAGGAACCAGCAATGTGCAGGTGCAGTCCAAGGCCTACAGGATCTTGGGAAAGTGGTTTCTCTGGGCCTCAGTTTTCCTCACTGTTAAAATGGGGGAAATGCTTGCTGCAGCTCTTCCCTGAAAGTGGAGCAGCAGCAGGTGACATCTGTGACTGCGAAATGTGTGCCAGGCGCAGAGCCACGCCCATCGCACACAGCGTTGCAGGGAATTCTCTCAGGGACCTTGTGTGGAAGACACAAGGGCGATTCCCATTCTTGCAGATGAGGAAACTGAGGCTCAGTGGGGTCTGTGGGTTCCCTAGAGTCATGCAGCTGAGTGACTCCAGAGCTCCTCCTCTCAACATACCACTCTATTGTTCCCAGTAAAAGACTGCATTCAGTCCTGTTCAGTTACCCAGTCAACTAGCATTTAGATGGTGCCAACTGCATGCAGCCACTGAGTAAAGCACAACTGTGATATGAGTATATTGTGGCCGCCCACCCAGCTGGCACTATGTTGGGGAATGTGGGGGTGGGAGCAGGGGAGTTGCTGCTCCCCAAGAGCCTGGAGGTGTGGAGAAACGGGGCTCAGCCACAGGAGACTGTGAATACAGGTTCTGCCACCAGCCACTTCTAGGTGTGGCTGCGTAACCCTGGAGAAGTCACTTAACCTCTGTCTGCTGGGATTCTGGCTCCCATAATGGTGGTTAGAACACCACCTCCTATAGGGTTGGTTCAAGGATGACATGGCATAATAAGAACACCTTGAGGGACGGGGTTTGGCAGAGTATACTCCATAAATTATGGCCATTATCATTATTATTTTTGAGATGGAGTCTCACTCTCTCACCCAGGCTGGAGTGCAGTGGTGCAATCTTGGCTCACTGCAGCCTCCAGCTCCCGGGTTCAAGCAATTCTCCTGCCTCAGCCTCCCCAGTAGCTGGGATTACAGGTGTGCACCACCATGCCCAGCACATTTTTGTATTTTTAGTAGAGACGGGGTTTCACCATGTTGGCCAAGCTGGTCTCGAACTCCTAACCTCGTGATCTACCCACCTCAGCCTCCCAAAGTGCTGGGATCACAGGCGCGAGCCACTGCTCCTGGCCATGGCTATTATTATTAAAATGAGCAGCTGGAGAACAGGGGACTAGAGTGCTTGGCCAGATGTCCAGCTATGTGTCCACAGCAGCCTCAGGAGTTTTCAGAGTGGAGAGCAAGGCCTCTGGCCTGGAGCAAACAGGGGCAGCTTTCTAGAAGAGGGAAGCTCAGGTGCCAGGCTGAAGGGCTGGAAGCTGGGAGCTGGCAGGAGGGAAGGTGTCTGGGCTGGGATGTGGAGCACGGTCAGGGAGGAGGTATGCCTTTGAGTGCATGTGAGACAGACACAGACAGCTGGCCCGAGGCTACCGTACAGGTGTGAACAGGTGAGCCATGAGCCCCACCCTGGTTCACTGCAAGGCAGGGGGCTCCTATGCCGGGCAGAGGCCTCTGGGACCCAGGAGACCCTGATAGCTTTAAAGGGAGGAGCGCTGGAGGGTGGGGAAGGCATCACTCATGGGGGATACATGGCCTGCAACTGACCAGGAGAAGCCCAGGTGGGCCCTGGCTGGGTTCTCCTTTGGTGCTACCCCTTGGGCTGGGATCAAGAGCTGCGGATGTTCATGCTTATGGAGCTCTTGGGACCCTCGGCCTCAGCCTGGATGCCCCCATCATCACTCCGCAGCCAGCCCACAGGGCCTCAGGCGGCGGGAATGCAGGATGGCAGGGGCCTGTGGCAGGGCAGGGAGGGGCGTAGAATGCTGTTTACATTTCGCCTCCTTCCCTGCTGGCCTGGCGGTTACACCACTGCGGTTTGTCGGCCCCAGGGAGCGCCTCCCTTACATAACGCCTGACACAACCGCCCCAAAACACACACACGGCGTCCCCCCACACCACTGCACATGCTGTCACGCCGGACTCACCCAACACACACACTCACAGAGCCGCTCCTGCCACCTCACAACGCACACGCACCTTCCCACACAGGCCCTCGCCCCAACGCTGCCGTCTCGGAAAGGATTTCTTCTGCTCCCACCACGTGCCACACAGGTCAGACCGCCCCCAGTGGCTTCAGTCAGCCCACTGGGACCGCGCCAGGCCTCTCCTGGGTCTCCCAAGTGACAGCCTCAGACTGTGGTGCCAGCCTAGGCAGTGGACGACAACAGGGGGACTTGAGAACAAGGCAGGGAGTTGCAGAAAGACGAGGGCCCAGGCTGGAGCCCCTGAGACATGGACTCCAGAAACTCAGAACAGGCATGGGGGAGGGATAGACGGGGGACACGGCCCTCAAGGTATTATATTTAGTGCAACATGTTACTATGAGAACAGGCCTCAAGTATTTAATTGCATGATGGACCGGGCGCGGTGGCTCATGCCTGTAATCCCAGCACTTTAGGAGGCTGGAGGATGGCTGGAGCTCAGGAGTTTGACACCAGCCTGGTCAACATAGCGAGTCTACAAAAATATAAAATAATAGGCTGGGTGCGGTGGCTCACGCCTGTAATCCCAGCACTTTGGGAGGCCGAGGCGGGTGGATCACCTGAGGTTGGGAATTTGAGACCAGCCTGGCCAACATGGAGAAACGCTGTCTTTACTAAAAATACAAAATTAGCCGGGCGTGTGACACACGCCTGTAATCCCAGCTACTTGGGAGGCTGAGGAAGGAGAATTGCTTGAACCCAGGAGGTGGAGGTTGCAGCGAGCTGTGATTGCGCCATTGCACTCCAGCCTGGGCAACAAGAGCGAAACTCTGTCGCAAAAAAACAAAAAACAACAAACAAAAAACAAGAAGTAAAATAATAATATAAATCGAGAAAAATGCATGTGACTCTCCCAAGAAACACGTGAGCACCGCTGTGCCCCCTGAGTGCTGCTTCTCGGGATTCATCTGGTGGAGATAGTCACCCAAGGCCCTGAATAAAAACATGTCATGCTGCAATGCTGGTAAAAGCAAAATAGTGCAGAGCCTCCCTATCCATCTCCTGGGCCTCACACACAGAGGCGCATGCAGCCGTGTGCCCATGCCCTAAAGGCTGGGCCGGGGAGAGGACGGCCCATTCTGTGACTGAAGCCTTCTCTGACTGTGTGTGTAAATATTTGTAGGCAGATGCCTCACACAAAGTGGCAACAAGTGGTTACCTTTGCTGAGTTGGCCTGAGGAGGAAGGCTAAGGGGACTTCTCCACTTGCACGTATTGGGATTCAATGCAGCTGCTGGGGGGTTCATGACAAGCAGGCACGAGTTCCAAACAAGAGGAAAAAACAGGCCAGGAGCCGGGACTCATGCCTGTAACCCCAGCACTTTGGGAGGCTGAGGCGGGCAGATCACCTGAGGTCAGGAGTTCAAGACCAGCCTGGTCAACATAGTGAAATCCCGTCTCTGCTAAAACAGACAAAAAATTACCTGGGCATGATGGTGGGTGCCTATAATCCCAGCTACTAGGGAGGCTGAGGCAGGAGAATTGCTTGAACCCAGGAGGCAGAGGATGCAGTGAGCCAAGATCACATCATTGCACTCCAGCCTGGGTGACAGAGCAAGACTTCGTATCAAAAAAAAGGGGAAAAAAAAAGGAAAAAAAAAGAGGAAAAAATCAACACACAGTCCCTTGTACCAAGACACACTGCATCTTTCCCTCTTCTGAATGGCTGGGACACTCTGCCCTCTCCATGGGGGCATGTGGTGGCTTCATGGTCCCACCACTCATGCACTGGGAGACCCTGGGCAAGCATCTTCCATTTTCTGAGCTCCATTTTCCTCATCTGTCCCATGAGAGTGAACAGGCCAGTGTCACAGGGCAGGCTGGTTTTGTTGTACACAGTTATTGACGCCTGCGAGGAGCCAGGCTTGGGGCCTACAAGGAGAAACATGATGTTCTTGCTTTGAAAGAACTGACAGTCTAGAGAGGAAGACAGACGTAACCAGCCGTTGTGGGACGCTGTGATATGTGCTCTGATAAAGGCCTGGATGGGGCCTGGGTGGGCCAGCGTTGGGTGGACAGGCTAGATCTCAGGTTGAGATTCAGCCAGGGCTGACTGCTGAGGGAAGAGGCGAGGAAGTAGGGGGTCACCAGGGGATGTCCCAGGCAGCAGCAGAGGGAAAGCAAAGGGCCAGAGTGTGAACAGCATCTCTAGCAATTCTTGGCGCTCCCGAGCAGCTGAGGAGCAAGGAGCATGGGCAGAGGAGGGAGGCTTTTCCAGATCCCAGAGCCTCTTTGTACTTGACCAGCGGGTGGTGGGACTCTGTGTATCACCCTAGGGCAGAGAGAGGAGTATGATCACCCAAGTGCTTTAGAAGCTTGCTCTAGAGGAGTGGTGGCCGAGAGGGGGACCAATCCGGGGGTCCTGGTTGACCAGGTGTCTGGATGAGCATTGGGGTGGCCTGACTTGCAAAGGAGGTAGAGACAAAGGAGGCAAAGTCAAGGCCTGATTAGAAAGCAGAGTCAGGCCGGGCGCAGTGGATCACACCTATAATTTCAGCACTTCGGGAGGCTGAGGCAGGTGGGTCACCTGAGGTCAGGAGATCAAGACCATCCTGGGCAACATGGTGAAACCCTGTCTCTACTAAAAACACAAAGCTGGGCGTGGTGGCCCAAGCCTGTAGTCCCAGCTACTTGGGAGGCTGAGGCAGGAGAATCATTTGAACCAGAGAATGGGAGGTTGCAGTGAGCTGAGATCATGCCATTGCACTCCAGCCTGGCAAGAGAGTGAGACTCTGTCTCAAAAAAAAAAAAAAAAAAAAAAAGCAAGAAAAGAAAGCAGAGTCATGAGGTGTGGGCAACCTATGAGGGAAGGCCTAGAGGGAAGTGAAGAAAAGACTGGGAAGCGTGCCAGGTTCTGGCATGGGTGTCTGGAGAGATGTAGTGTTACATGCTTGGGGACAGGCACAACTGGAGGGGTTGGTGTGAGGTGCATCTGGGAGGAGGCGGGTCCCAGACTGCTGGGTGGGGCTGAGAGGTGCCACCACATGTGGGCAGTTAGGCAGAGCTCAGTCCCCTCCCTTCTCCACTGGCACTGTCAGTCTGCTGGATAGAGCAGTAGTTTGGGAATATTCTAGAGTCTCTTGGCCTTTGGAAGGAAGGAGAACCAGCAAGGGCATCATGGGGCTATCCTAGGACCTGCTGCTGGAAGCGTCTTTCCTTCCATTATTGGCATTTTCACAGAACATTCTAGACTCACAGTGCTGTCCAACATAACTTTTGTGATGACAGAAATATTCTGTGCTTTTTAATGCAGTAGCCCCTAGCTCTGCATGGCAACTGAATACTTAAAAAGTAGCTAGTGTGGCTGAGGAAGTGAGTTTTACATTTTGCTTAATTTTAATTAACTTAAATTTAAATGGCCACATGCACAGCTACAAACCCTAGGAGTTTGGTTGGGGCAGACCATGGGGCCTTCCTGATGCCCCTCAGATTGGGAGCCTACTGATTAGACCATGGGGCCTTCCTGATGCCCCTCAGATTGGGAGCCTACTGATTAGAAGTGGAAAAATACCCCAAGATGGTAATAACAAATAAACCATAAATACTGCACTTTTTTTTTTTGAGACTGAGTTTCCCTCTTGTTGCCCAGGCTGAAGTGCGATGGCACGATCTCGGCTCACTGCAACCTCTGTCTCCTGGGTTCAAGCGATTCTCCTCCCTCAGCCTGCCTAGTAGCTGGGATTACAGGCATGCACCAACCACACCTGGCTAATTTTTGTATTTTTAGTAGAGACGGAGTTTTTCCATGTTGGTCAGGCTGGTCTCAAACTCCTGACCTCAGATGATCTGCCTGCCTCAGCCTCTCAAGGTGCTGAGATTACAGGTGTGAGCCACCGCGCCCAGCTTACTTTTTTTTCTTTCTTTTTTATTTGAGACAGGGTCTTGCTCCGTCTCTCAGGCTGGAGCGCAGTAGTGTGATCATGGCTCTGCAGCCTCAACCTCCCAGGCTCAAGCAACCTCCCACCTCAGCCTCCCTAGTAGCTGAGACTATAGACACACTCCACCATGCCTGGCTAACTTTTTATTTTTCACAGAGATGGAGGCTCACTATGTTGCCCAGGCTGGTCACAAACTCCTGGGCTCAGGTAATCTTCCGGCCTCGGCCTCCCAAAGTGCTGGGATTTCAGGTGTGAGCCACCACGCCTGGCCATAATACTGCATTTTCTCTATGTCAGTTTCTATTCATACTATGTGGGTATAAATAACCTTGCGATATGGGTCTTGGCATTTTATTTTATTTTATTTTATTAGTTTTGAGACCAAGTCTCATTCTGTCACCCAGGCTGGAGTGTCACGGCACAACCTCAGCTCACTACAAACTCCGCCTCCCAGGTCCAAGTGATTCTCTTGCTTCGGCCTCCTGAGTAGCTGAGATTTCAGGTGCGCGCCACCACGGCAGACTCATTTTGTATTTTTAGTAGAGATGGGTTTTCACCATGTTGGCCACGCTGATCTCAGACACCTGACCTCCTGGTTCTGCCTGCCTCAGCCTCCCAAAGTGCTGGGATTACAGGCAGGAGCCACTGCGCCTGGCTGGCCCAACGGCATTTTAAAAATGAAATCAAGGCACAGAGAGCAACAGCAGCTGGCTCATGGTCTCACTGCTGGCGGAAGCAGAGCTAGGCTGTGAGCCCGGTCTGGCCACTCTGCTGGTCTGCACATAGTTTCTTCTGTGGGACCCTGAGCAAGGTGCTATCCTGGATTCTTCACACATGGTATCATATTTTCACTCACAAGGGGGCTTAGTGTCCTAAGAACTACATAATCGGCCCCATTTTCATAGATAAGAAAACTGAAATTCTGACTGGGTGTGCCATGTTGGCCAGGCTGAGTTCAAGACCAGCCTGGCCAACACAGCAAAACCCCCTCTACTAAAAATACAAAAATTAGCTGGGTGTGGCGGCACGCACCTGTAATCCCAGCTACTCAGGAGGCTGAGGCAGGAGAATCGCTTGAACATGGAAGGTGGAGGCTGCAGTGAGCCGAGATTGCACCACTGCACTCCAGCCTGGGCGACAAAGCAAGACTCCGTCTCAAAAAAAAAAAGAAAAAGAAAACTAAAATTCACCTTTGCTCAAGGTCATGCAGGTAGGAGGCAGCACCGGGCTGAGATTTGAATGCAGGCCTGTGGGAGCCCCTGCTCGTAACCCCTCCTGGCCAGGCCCTTCCACAGCCTTCCCAAGCCTCCTCCGGCCCCAGCACCTGCAGCAGCTCTGGACCCACAGGGCTGTTGTTGATAAGCTCCTGCTTGTCCATCCTATGGACTCTCTGAGCCCTCTCTGAGAAGCCTCCTGGATGGAACATCCAGGAACCAGCCACGCTGAGGCTCTCGGCCAAGAAGGATTTGGGTTTGCTTTGGTGAGAATCAATACCAACAGCCATATTGGCACAGCCCACGCTCATGGAGGTGTCCTGGGTTCTTTCTTTTCCAAGTGCTATATAGAGACCCAGAAACTGGCAAGTCTCCAGAGGGGTGCTCCTACCCCTTCTCAACCTGTTTTCTCATCTATAGAATGAGTGGGCTACACTAAGTCAGTGGGTTTTGTTTGTTTTTTGAAACGGAGTCTTACTCTGTTACCAGGCTGGAGTTCAGTGGCGTGATCTCGGCTCACTGCAACCTCCACCTCCTGGGTTCAAGCAATTCTCCTGCCTCAGCCTCCTGAGTAGCTGAGATTACAGGCATTTGCCACCATGCCTGTATAATTTTTGTATTTTGGTAGAGACGGGGTTTTTGATTGGTGGGTCTCCTGACCTCAGGTGATCTGCCCACCTTGGCTTCCCACAGTGCCGGGATTACAGGTGTAATTCCGGTGGTGGCTCACGCCTGGCCTTAAACTTTTTTTATCATTAAAATTATTATTTTTTTTTATTCTTATGATTTTTAGAGACAAGGTCTCACTCCGTTCCCCAGACGGGAGTGCAGTGACATGATCATAGCTCACTGCAGCCTCTAACTCCTGGATTCCAGTGACTCTCCCACCTCAGACTCCCAAGTAGCTGGGACTACAGGTGATTACCACCACTTTCGGCTAGTTTTTGTTTTGTTTGTAGAGATGGGGTTTCGACATGTTGCCCAGTCTGGTCTCCTGCCTGTAATCCCAACACTTTGAGAGACTGAGGCGGGCGGATCACTTGAGCCCAGTAGTTCAAGACCAGCTTTGACACAATGGTGAGACACTATGTTTTTTTTTTTTTTTTTTTTTAAAAAGCCGGGTACGGTGGCTCATGCCTGTAATCCTAGCACTTTGGGAGGCCAAGGTGGGTAGATTACCTGAGGTCAGGAGTTTGAGACCAGCCCGACCAACGTGGTGAAACCCTGTCTCTACTAAAATACAAAAATTAGCCAGGCGTAGTGGCACGCGCCTGTAATCCCAGCTACTTGGGAGGCTGAGGTGGGAAAACTGCTTGAACCTAGGAGGTGGAGGTTGCAGTGAACCAAGATCACGCACTGCAGCCTGGGCAACAAGAGTGAGACTTGTCTCAAAAAAATAAAAAACCCAAAAACAAAAACAAACAAAAGCACAGATAAGGCAGGACACAGTCTCCCTTGGAATGAAATCCTGGGAGATTTCTCAAAGGATCAGGACTTTATAGAAAGTTGGGAGTAAAGCAGGAAGAAAGGCAGCCTGGGGTCTTTAAAGGAGCAAAAGCTTGGATTCCTTTAGATTCTCCCTTAACAGTTCTTCTCTGAGCTCAATTTCCTCATCTTTGAAATGGGAATAGCAATAGGACCTCGGTCTTGGGTTGTTGTAAGGACTTCGTTAACGTATGTAAAGCTTTTGTATATAATAGGAGCTCTATAAATAGCAGCTATTAAAGTTGTTAAGGCATTCTGACCTGGAGAACTGTGAGCTTGGGCCAGGGGAGGAGGGGCAGCAAAAGGGGATGAAGCATTCTATTAATAATAGCAGCCAGCCCGAGCTCCTCAGCACACCACCTCCAGGCCACGGGCGAGGCACTTTGCCTGTATTATCTCAATCTTTATAACAGCAACAATGGATTAATCCAGTTTTCAAACGAAGAAACTGAGTCTCAAAGAGGCTGTGAACTGTGCTCGAGGTCGCCCAGTGAGTAATTCACAGCACCTGAGGATCCACTGCCCCCATCTGACCCCAGAGTTCCAGCTCTTTCCACATGTGATAACCCTTTGTGCTCTGGGGTGAAAAAAAACACTTTTTTTCAGGAGACAGAGTCTTGCTCTGTTCCCGAGGCTGGAGTGCAGAGGTGTGCTATCACTCCCAGCTTATTTGTTAAAGAATATTTTGCAGGGAAGGGGTTTCAGCATGTCACCCAGGCTGGTCTCGAACTTCTGGGCTCAAGCGATCCTCCCGCCTGGGCCTCCCAAAGTGCTGGGATTATGGGCATAAGCCCGACCCTTTCTTGCTCCTTCTTCAGGCGCTTTCTGGATCCTACGTGTGGTCAATTTCCCTGACAGATGCTCCCTTAGTATCTTGTCCTTCCCTTTATGGCCTGGATTTCAGCCTGTGAGTGTACTTTTTGAAAAAACTAAGATGGGCTGGGTGCCGTGACTCATACCTGTAATCCCAGCACTTTGGGAGGCCAAGGTGGGTGGATCACCTGAGGTCAGAAGTTCAAGACCAGCCTGACCAACATAGTGAAACCCCATCTCTACTAAAAATACAAAAATTAGCCAGGCATGATGGTGTGTGCCTGTAATCCCAGCTACTCAGGAGGCCGAAGCAGGAGAATCACTTGAACTTGGGAGGCAGAGGTTACAGGGAGCTGAGATTGCACCACTGCACTCCAGCCTGGGTGACAGAGGGAGATTCCATCTCAAAAAAAAAAAAAAAAGGTTTATGTTCACACACGGACTTGTACACTTGTGCATAGCAGGATTATTCAACATTCGACAGTAGCCAAAACATGGAAACAACCCAAATGCCCATCCACTGGAATATTATTCAGTCATAAAAAAGGAATGAAGCATTGATTCCTGTTGCAACATGAATGAACCTTGAAATCATTATGCAGACTCCCTGAAGGCATGAATAACACCTGTCAGCTCCCCTCTTAGCCCAGAGCAGACATTTACTAGACAATGGAGAACTCTCTGTGGGATGAATGAAAGGGCAGGGCCAGGCCAGCACACTCAGCTCCTGCCCCACTGCTGAATGGGCTGAATGTGGGAGCCGCAGAGGGGAGTCTGCCTGCAAGACTGAATCCCCCCAGCTCTGGCCCTCAGCAAAATATGCTTTCCACCCTGCAGTGTTCCCGACTTCCATCTGTATAACATGTGGCCCTGGGTCTGTCAAGTCCCACTCAACTCCGGGACTTGATATCGGTCTGGGCATCTTATAGGTGCTCAATAAAGTCCTGGCACATTGGCCTGGTGGGAGCTGAAGCCTCCACAGCCTCCAGGTCAGGGGGAAACCACCAGGTAGCAGAAGATCACGTGGCCACAGGCCTCAGCCAAGTTCCTCTCCCCTGACGTGCACCCCCCTCTGCTCAGGTTATTAGTGGTGCAGGGGAAACAAACAGCAGGTTTCCAATTACCCCGCAGCCCCTTCTCAAGTGGGGCAGGACTCAGAGACGGCCCGCCGGCAAGCAGTCACCACTCCAGCAAGCCCTCAGCACGGGGGCGGAGGTGGGATTTAATAAGACAAGGCCTGGGTCTGCATTTCAAAGGCCCAGGTTCCCTCTCCCCATAAAAACCAGCGCTGACCCCCGTGGAGGGGACACCGGGGGCCCCACTGCCGGGCCTGGCCCCCTGCAGAGGGGTCACCGGGAATTCTGTGTTTCATCAAATATTGCTGGGCCATGGAGTTTTATTTGAAAATAATTTTAATTAGCCGGAAACTAGGAGTTTAATAAATGGAAAGCAGAGAACTTTCCAAGGCCACAGCTGGGAAACACTTGGTTTTTTAAAAATTCCGCCTGGCGTCCCAGACCAGCTAAGCACCCTGAAACGAGGGCCGGAGGAATCCACAAGAAAAACAAAGCTTATTTTTAGAGAAATATTTTAAACTTGGGTTCAGCGAACTCAGGAGTTTTCTGGTCTGTCTCGAGTCCTTAATATCTTTCCTTCTATTTCAGAGCTGCCTCTCGCCCCAGAGGGCACAAGAGCTGCTATCTGACAGGAGCTATTTCTGCCCAGATGAAAATAAAAGGGCCCCTCCCCCCCCCAGAGTGAATTCTTTCTAAAAATGTCCCTGCAGACTGCCAGCGGCACCGAGGCCTGTCCTTGGCAGGTGTGCCTAGCAACGGAGGTGAGGCTGGGGTCCCTGCAAGCCGGGGGCCCACTGGCCGCCCCCCCACCTGGCCCAGGCTGGCCTGCTGCTCTGCAGGAAGCGGATACCAGCCTGGCGGTCATTTCTGGGTTTTGAAAGCAGTTTTTAAACTTGAAAGAGCCAAGCTAAAAAGGTCTGCTTTTCCTCCGTAGGTGTTGGTAACACCCACACCCACATACAGACACACCCACACGCACACCGCAGCAGACACAGCCAGACCCAAACACACAGCAACACCTACAGCTGCTGACCCCCACAGAGCCACACAGCTACCCACACACAGCAGCAGCTACACACAGGCACACCCAAACCCACTCCCATAGATACACACACACACACACACACACCCCTATGCATACCCGCATACACACCTAAACCCCACCTCACAACAGACACACCCACACCCATACATACCCCAAAGACCCATATACCCACCCACACAGAACAGACATACCCAAACCCACACCAGCACTCACATACACACGCACACACACCCCTGCATACACCAACCCACACATCACACACACCCACACCACACACCGCAAAGACCCACATACCTACATAACAACAGATATACCTAACCCCACACCAGCACTCAGACACACACACACACACACACACACACACACACACACACACACACACATCCAAACACAGCCATACCACAGTGAGCCACACCTCACATCCCACAGACCTACATACCCACCCACCCCTCGGCCTGCAGAAGCACACGGATCCACACACCAGTACTCCCCTAGGGCGACACCACACCTCAGACCCCTGAACACCTGCGCACGGAGCAACACCCACAAACCTCTGTACACCCAGACAGAAAAGGACACAGGAACATGTACTAATACACTTCCCAGGCAGGCGCACCCCCCACCACACACGTGTACTCATACATGCACACGCGCGCGCGCACACACACACACACACACACACACACTCTTTCAAGGTGTAGCAAAACCCATCAGGAGAGGCTGGGCCCTGGAGGGGCCAAGCTTCCTCCCGCCCCTCCCTGCCAGGCTCGGCCTGGGGAGTCCTGTCCAGCCGCCAGGCCCCGCCCTGCCCCAGGCCCCGCTCTCCTCCGTCCCTCAGCCGCGCCAGCAGCGGCACCGAAGTGGAACTGCCCTGGACGGCCACAGCTCTGCACATCCCCCGGGAGTGTGGACAAGAAAAAGTAAACACAATCGGAGTTCATGACAATGGGCCCCTGATGGAAGGTAAGCCCGGCCAGCCTCTAAGGGCTGTGCCGTCTCCCACGAACTTCCAAGGCAGAGGACGGCGCCGAGACCCAACTTCCGGTCTCAAGAAAACTTGGTGAGAGTCACATCCGCCCTCACTTGTCACCACAAGCGGAACTGAGGAGAGCGGGTGTCTGGGGGCGGTTCCCTTCCGAGGTTCAGTGCTCTCCAGCGGGCTTCTTCCCTGCACGTGGCCACCCTGGGGTTTTCTGAGTCCCCCCCATGCAGGTTTAGCACGGAGCCTGCTAGTGCCAGACCAGGCTGGCGGCCCAGAGCTCCGCCGGCTTGTTCTCCTGCGTCGGGCCCACCAGGCCTGGCTGTCATCCGGGGTCCTGAACCACTGCAAGGCTCACAATCCTCCATCTATTCCCTGGGGCTGGTGCACAGCTTTGGCTTTCTGAATAGTTTTTTTGTGTGTGCTTTTTTTTTTCTTTTACACACGCAGCAGTAGATTCAGACGGCATGAGGGGTGGAAACTGTGTATGTGCACACATCCTTTCTCTTAAGTAATTTAGAAGGTGGCACACACTAATTGGGCTGCTTAAAAAATACCTTAGCCTTCAGACATCCTGTGGAAATGCCATGAAGACATTCTAACCATCACATTCTGAGCTCATTTTCACAACTGACTACGGAGGAATTTTCTCCCGCAGTTTCTAAGTGTAACTCGGTCTTGGAGCCAACAGTCCGTGATGGGAATTTCAGTTTGTCATTACTTGCAGTCTTTACTTCTATTTCCTTAATTTACAAGAAAACTTTCCTAAGGGTGATCAAGCAGTGGTAGAGTTTTGTTTGCTGTTAATTTCCAGGCGCTGCAGAAAGACAGTGCCCTAGTACCCTCCATTGATCTGCGGCGAGAGGAAATTTCTGAATGATCCCCCCTAGCTTTGCATGCTCCACTGCGTCTGCGATACAAAACTTCAGATCCTAACAGTTGGGCTTTTCAAACAAACCAGTTTTTAAAAATGAATGTGGCTTATCCCAACATTCCAGCTGATCAAAAGTACTTGTTTAGAAAAATAAGTTTAGGAATGAAGTGGAAACAAGGCCTTCGAAACGCAGCTTAACCTCAATAGCACCACATTTTAGACTTTCTCTCCCCACTGCATATTCTTTATGGTGTAGGGGCCGGGGAGCCTGCAGTCTTCGCCCCTCCTGAGCCCTCCTTGGCCTTGGGCTTCCCCTCCCCCACTGCTGAGGCCTTCAGCCAGGGGCTGGCATCCGGGAGAACCTTGAAACTGTTTCCCATCCCCTTTGGCAGCGCACAACAAGCACCAAAACGCTCCAGTTAACACCAGTGCAATCATCGTTAACGTGAAACAGCTGCCCGAGGCCTGGCGTATCCTCCAGACCGCCCCCTCCCCTCCAGGCTCAGCTGTGAGTCACCAGAGACCCAGTTAAGGCAGGGCGTGTGAGGGAGCGGGGATTCGAGGACTGTTGATGGAGCCCAGCTGTTGTAGATGAGAAAGCAAACTATTGCTAAATCTCTTACCTACTTTGGAAAAAGTGTCTGAACTATGGGTATGGGGTGGGGGGGGGGGCGGCGGCGAAGTAAAAAGCATGAATATGAACCCGATTTAACTTTCTAAAGTGATTGTTTTAAAAGTTAGAAAGAACCAGAGTCGCTATAGTAAGATTTTGTTCAACTGTTTGCGAAATCAGCAGGCAAATCAGTCTTTTTTTCCTTTTTCTGGAGACCTTGGTTGAATTTGCTTTCTGGGCACTTAAGTCCTCTATAGCACAGACATGAAGTCTTTTTGCATAAATAACTTGTATGTGTTCATTCCCAGAGGAAGTTGTTCGCATAAGCAAACATCACCCAGATATAAGTTTAACCTGTTTAATCTTACCCTCCACCCTGAACAAGGACATACCAGGCTTTCCAAAATCCAGGCAAACTCCAGTTCTCCGACCCAGAAAAAGCCTGGCCTCACTCTCCACCTCCAGCTCAGCACTCAGGCCTGGCAGGCCACCGGCTGCAGAAAAGATCCTCCTCCCCTTCCCCACCCAAGCAGTTCTGTTTCCCAGTGAAAAATCGGACCTTCAGCTGCTACCACAGCCACGTGATCCACTCGGTGACTCACAGGCAAGCCACACCCCTTCAGGCCTCCGGGCCAGGCCCCGCCACCAGCCAGCCAACTTTGGGATGCATCTTATTACCAAAGGGAACAGCTAACTAATGCCCTTGACAGTCCCAATAATTTCTTTCAGTTAGAACTCGCTTATAAAATATATACAGGCATGAGAGGACGCAGGCTCTTCTGAACTCTGGCGCTGCCAGCTCTCCAACCCCCACCATCCCAAGACCTGGGAGTGAATGCCTGCTGTGGTTAGCTGGAGGGAGCTAGAAAGCCAGGCATTCCTGTTTAAAAAGAAAAGCTCTTACACGTTAATACCTTTTTTTCCCAAAAGTTTTATTGGGGGAAAACTACAAAACATTTACAGTACAATGTTTACAGTCACAATTTGTAGTGAACTGATTCCCCAAAATATATTACAACTCAAGTTGACTTATCTTGTTACATTCAAAAACCTACTTCTGTCAAAGTAGTCCAGAGAGTACATATAGTGCTCCAACTGTACCTACGTACAAACTAAAGCTACCGCCCATTCATCTGCTGTCCAGGAAAGCTTAGGAAACATTCCTGCCTTTCTACATGAAAAAAAAAAAAAATAGTACAAGTTTTGGAATTTTCTGTAATTAAACAAGGCATATTCATGTACTACATACTTCAGCACTAAGAGGCGGTTGCTTCACTTTATATCTATATAAAAAAGTGGTAAAAATCTTTTCCTTTTGTGCAGTTGAACCCATCCTACATTCAGATTCTCTCAAAGCACTAATAAAATACTTATTTGGTTGAGGAAGATTTAAGGCAAGTTCGGGCCCTTCCAAAGGCACTGTGAGACTCCCCCCACTCCCCGTTATTGCTACATGTCTTTATTCTCGAGTATGTCACAGTAGAACTGGTGGAATAAGCAAACACTTTGTTTTTTGCTAGTTTATAAAGTTGGAATTAGAAAAGCATGCCACATCTCAGCCTGATTGCAAAGTATGTGGTTACTTTTTTCGTTAAAGTTGGATGGGCTACAACCTTTATACATTCTAAGAAAACTCATAGGATGTTCCTCAAACTACTTCCACAGCGTCAAGATCGATTTCTGTCAAGAAATCATGCAATCTTTCAAAATTTACGTAAACAAGAAAAGAAATTAATGAAATAAATATTACATACAATCTCTTAAATTAAGAATTTTGTACTCATTTACAATAAAATAACCAAGTGAAGTTACAAAAGGCATATATTACTGTGAAAAGAACATACACTCCACATTTTGCCGATTAATAATGGCAATCATAATTTAACATAATAAAAGAATATATATCTATTGCTTTTCATCATACTTGATAAATACAGTATGAACAAAATTTTCAATGTATACTTTTCACAAGATAATAAATAAGTTAAATAGTTTTTTTCATATTGAGTTGTGGTGCAGTGGTGCTAATCAACTCAAAACAGCTAAAAATTCAGCAGTTATTCTCCAACAATTACAAAGTAAGCTCTGCCCGAGGCTTCCAGAAGGAGCAGACAAAATGGTTCTAAACTAAATATCCACCAAGTGGTGGCAATGAAACCAGTAACCAGTATGGACCTTTGGAATGCAAGGGTTTTTTTTTTAACCCCTAGACATATATAACTTTGTTAAAAAACAAAAAAACACCACCTATGGGCTGAGGGATAACTATCAAGGCATATTCCTGGCAGAATATTGGATTCTAAAAAGCTTAGTTTTAGCAAGGTGGTAGCTGGCTAGCTTGTTTACACCAGTCTGAGACAAACAATTAGGAACTTCGTCCAAGAGGAGAGTTCCCACATCTGGACTTAACTAATGCTGTTCAAGTGAAGAGATGGAATGATGGTTGATGGCTGCTGGTGCTGGGTTGATTTTTCCTGAAGTCCCAAACTTATCGGAGTCCTAAAAAAAAGTTAAGTGTTTTTTTTTTTTGTTCTACTCGTATCACAACTGCCCTGTTGTGAATATTTTGTTCAATACAAAAAGTTCGTCGACATTTTTGCTCAAAAGAATTAAACTTCGTAATAAAAATAAAAAACAAAACCAAAGAGGAAACCGAAAAAAGAGGGGTGGGGGCCCCTCCCAGCACAGAGTTCGAGTCCAAGTGCTGGTCGGGCTTGCAGTCTGCCTGGGGCCCATGTCACCCCCCCTCCCGTGCCCCCAGTAGGGGCGAGATGTCGAGGGGTGTCCTCCAACATCTCTGAACCGCCTTCCCTTCCTTCCTCCTCACTGGCGCCCTCTTGCCTCAGTCGTCGGAGATGGAGAGGCGGCTGAAGATGGGCAGGCGGCGGCCGGGGTCGAGGCTGGGGGATTCGGAGCCGCTGAGGCTGCCGGAGCTCAGGGAGCCGCTCAGGTAGCTGTCGCGGTCCGACAGCGAGTCCGGGGGGCTGGGGGGCGCGTCGAACACGGGCGAATCGGACAGGCGGCGCGGCAGCTGGAAGCTGAAGGGCGGCGAGGGAGGCGCGGCGGCCCCGGCGGGGAGGGGCGCGCTGGGCGGCGCCGGGGTCTGCGCGGGGGGCGCCAGGCCCTGCTGCTGCTGCTGCTGACTGCGGTAGTAGGCGGCGGCGGCCACGGCGGCAAAGTTGTGGGTCTGGATGGCGAGCGGCGTGATCAGGCTGCTGAGCTCCGGGCCGAAGGCGAAGGCGTTGTTGGCGCAGGAGGTGGACGAGCAGGCTGCGCAAGGGGGCCCCGGTGCCAGCAGGTCCTCGGCGCCCCCGGTGCCGTAGAGCAGAGCGGCCGCAGCTGCGGCCGCCGCGGAGGCGCAGCACGTCGGGGCGCCCGAGGGCGTGGAGGCCGCGGAGGCCGAGGAACACGAGGAGGCGGAGGAGGAGCAGGACGAGGCCGAGGAGCAGGAGGGCGGCGGCGGCGTGCGCGACGTGGGGCTGTCCAACAGCAACGGCGACTCGAGGCCGCCCGGGGGCTGGTGGTGGCCCGACGGGAAGCCCGAGAAGCTGAGGCTGTGGTGCAGCTTGGGCCGCGGCTCCCGCGGGAAGCCCAGGTGCAGCGCGTCCCGCGTGCCGAAGGCGCGCAGGTCCCCAGAGGCGCCCCCCGACGGCGCGGGCCGCCGCTCGTCCGCGTTGTGGATGAAGTGGCAGCGCGGCCCGTAGGGACAGAAGCCGATGGTGTGGAAGGTGCGGCATAGCTCGGTCTTGTACTTCGGGTGGCGAGTCAGACTGCGCAGCTCGTGGAAGCCGTGCGCGAACTGGCACTTCTCGCCGTACTTGCACGTGCCGCTCTCCTCGAAGGGCCGGCACAGCTCGGTCTTGTAGCGCGTGGAGTTGATCTGGGAGCCGCCGCCCCCCTTCTGCTGCTGCTGCAGGTGCAGGAGGTGCTGGCTACGGTCACCGTTCTCACTGAACGAGCGGTCTCGGAATTTGTTCTCCTTGTTGAGCAGGGCTGTGCCGCCGCCCCCAGACGGCTCCTTAAGGGCGCCGTAGGAGGCCGGGCCCCCGGCCGCCGTGCTGCCGCAGCTGCTGCCGTTAGCGGCGCCCGGGAACTTGGGCGAGCAGCTGCCGGGGCTGGGCGCGGGGTGGGCGAGTGCATGCAGGTTGCTGGCCGAGTGCCGTCGGAGGAAGCCCGGCGCGAAGCCCGAGCTGGGGGCGGCGGTCACGGGAGTCCCCACTGCTTTCTTGTCCAGCATGTTGTTCAGGTTGAGGTTAGCCAGGGATTTCTCCGTCTGCCAAAGGGAGGGGACCGGGGAAGGGATGAAAAACGGAAGGGGAAGACAGACTCCGGGCGAGCTGCAGAGGAACTCCCAGCCTGATTCTTTCCTCTTTTTTGCCTCCCTCTTGGCGGATCTCGATTCGGCCTCCACCCTCCCCACCCGTAACACGCGCAAAAGCAAGATCGCGCTGGAAGGAGTGGGAGAGGGGAGGACGCCCACCGTGGGCCGCGCTGGGTTTCGACACGTGACCCTCCGCCCCGGGCCGCCGAGGTGGGCGGCGCGAAGCCCGTCCGGGAAGCCCCGGGCAGCGTGGCCGCGGTCCGCAGTGGAGAAACTCAAAGCGACAGCGGCGCCCTCCCTGCCGCTCTCCCCGCCTCCAGGGCGCTCGCACACTCTTGCAAACCCTGGGACTTTCCCGACCCGAAAGGCAGGGCGGGAGGGGGGGGGGGTCCCCGAGGACCGGGGGACAGAGGCAAAGTCCGAGAACTGAACGGCTGCTGCCGGCCTGGCCCGCTTCCCTGCGTACCTTGCACAAGAAGTCGACATCGTAGAAGGCGGACAGAAGTGTGGTCGACATGTTTCTGGATCCCGCAGTGGCCGGAGCGGCAGGCAGGGCGGTCGGGAGGAGCCCTCGGGACGGCGTGGCCGGGCTAGAGCCACGACGAATAACGGGCGAGGGGCGGGGAGAGGCCGAAAGTTTGCCGTGGGGCGAGAGGAGAGGGCGAGGGCAGCGGCGCGGGCCGGCGGGAGGGTCCGGCGGAGTGCGGCTGGGGGGAACGAGAGAAGCTAGTGAGCGCTCCTCCGCGCCCCGGGGTGCCCGGCCCGCCCCCCCCGCGGAGCCGACGGCAGCTCGCGGACTGCTGGAACTCGGCAGCCCGCAAGCGCGCGTCCTATATAGAGCCCGGGGAACTGCTGCTGCCGCTGGGCGGGCGCGCCGGGGGAGGGGACAGAACGCGGCCCCCGCCGGGGTCTCCAGGCAACGCCGCCCGCCGGCTGGCGGACGTCAGGCGCCTCCCGGCCTCCCATTGGCCGCCGCCAATTTTTTTCCTCCGGAGGAGGGGGCGGGAGGCCTCGGGGCGGGGCTGGCGGCCGAAGCGGCGTGGAGCGCTTGGCCCCAGTGGGTGCCGCCGGGTGGCGGCGGGAAGGCACCGGTCTTCTCTTTGGGGGCTGCGCGGTCGAAGAGCCCCGGTGCCTTTAGCGTGGCCGGGATTCTGCAGCCCCGGACGTATCTTTCCCTGCCCTGTTCTCCGAGGCGGACCTGTGGAGCTTTTAGCTCCTACCTTCGGTTTTGTGCTGGGCGCGGGAATTGCAAAATGCCAGAATATCGCAACCGTCCGCGCGGCCCGGCGGGTTTGCAAAGGGTGCTCCGGCCGGGAGGCGAGGGCTCGGGGCTCGGTGGCGGCGCCAGCCCAACTGCACGTGGAGTCGCGGTGGGGGTGGGGGCGGCCACGCGGGCGGCTGCCGCGGCAGTCTAGCCCGAGGAGCCCGGGCTCGTTTCTCCGCCCCCTCCCCGCCCAGGCTCAGTAAACAGGGCTTGAGCGCCGGGGCCTGCCGGGCAGGGCTGTGTCTGAGGACAAGGCGCTGGCTTTGCTAATCACATCACAAGACCTTGAGCCAGGGCCAAAGGCGCGGAGTGGCGCGGGGCGTCCCGGGCGGGGGAGCTGACTCCGAGGACGGGAGGAAGGGCCGGGAGAGCGCGCAAGCATGGAGGCGACTTAGCGCCACCCTTTCCGTCTGCTGGTCGGCTCGGCCTTCCCGGGCCCTCCAGGGCTGGGGGTGCAGCTGCCCGCCAAAGCTCCCCGCCCTGCACAGCCTAGGCCTGTTGCGCCCTCCCAACCTCTTCCCTCCCCGGCCGTGGGGGCGCCGCGCCCAGCCTTCGCTGGATGAGGGCTGCAGGGTCCGGCTGAGACCAACCCGCGGCCCAGGTGGGGCTGCACGGACGCAGATGGGCGCGCCCCCCTGTTTTCCCCCTCTCGCCAGCCCCACACCCCAACAGCTTGCGCTTTGCCAGCGGGCGCCCCACCCTCGTCCGGGTATAGAGCAGACACCCCCATCTAGTGCCCGGTGAGGCTAAAGCTGCTGACAGCCCCTCTCAGAAAGATTTGGAGTCTGGTCTAGGACACTTATCGCTTCACGTTGATACAGGTTGCCAAAAAGCTTGGGCCTGAAGCTGGAAGGTCCAGGACCCTCTGGGGAAAGAACTAGGCCTGGCACTCAGGGATTTGAGTCCCTGGAGTGTAGCCTGCATTTCCCACTACTGTACTCCCCTCTTGGCCCAGGGAGCCAGAGTCCAGGGTAAGGATCAGGAATGCTGGGCTGGAGTTCAGGCCCTGCCCCTTAGAAATCATGTGGTCTTAGGCAAATCGCATCATCTCTTTGGTACTTGGGTTTCCTTGTCAAACGAAGATCATATTCCTTCTTGACTCATCTCATGCCTGTCAAGGTACAAATGGTGTCTGTGAAGGTGTTTAAAAGACGAGCAAGGACTAAACCATCTTTATGTATTAAACCAAATTGACAACGCATAGGGGTGGAGAAAGCCAGGCTTCTGAACTATGGCCAGATGGACAGAGCCAGTCACAAGTGCAGAGCTGTGGGGGCACCCAAATCCTGAACCTTAGGATTCAGAGCCGAGAGTACCAGTTTCACTTTTAGCGCCTACCTTACACTGGCCCCTTAACAGACCTGGGCAACTGTGGTCTGGTTTGTTCTTTGTCGAGATGACCCTAAACATCTCACCAAATGGTGTGAAACAGCCACTTCCCTAGGCACTTCCATTAGGTTAGTAACAAGATTTCAGATACAGAACCAGTGAAGCATCTGTTTGAATCAACGTCCAAATCTGGGGTGAATCCCAGTCAACAGCTATGAGAACACCCACTTTGTGGATGAGGTAGGATTCTGGAGGTATGTGGACGTGTTATGGGACATGCTTGTGTACAGAGTACCTGCTAGTATAAAATTCATGATGTAGCTGCTTTTGTTTAAATGGAGAAACAAGAAGTGCTGGCCATTTCCAATGAGCTGGGCTTTGTTGGGCCAGTTTCATAATTCTCCTATTCTCCTGTGGTTATCACCACATTTATGCCACCAAGTCTCTGACTTCTAACCAGCCAGGTCTTAGAACAAAAAGTGTTAGGTTGGCAACTTTCCATCAGGTGTGGGCTACACAGCTGCCTAACTAGGTAATTAGTTCAGGGTCACAAAAACCACATTTGGGGCCAAGTGGTTGCAAAACCACCCAGGGAATTTCCTGTTCTCTTTAAGACAAAACTTTGGACACTGAGCTGCTTTCCTGTCTCTTCCACCAAAGCCCTTTTCCTATACTTCCAATACGGCTGCTTTTTTGTTCTTAAATTCCTTTCTTTTAGTGAAGGGGTTTTGCTGTGTTAGGCTAGAGTGCAGTGGCATTTCACATGCGTGAACTCCTGGGCGATCTTCCTACCTCAGCCTCCTGAGTAGCTGGGATTACAAGTGTGCACCACCATTCCTGGCTTACAGCTGCGTTTTTAGTGTTAGATGGTTTTCTCTCAAACAGATTAATTACATTTGAAATACAAACTTTTCTGCAGTAGGAAATGATCGTAAACTCTCTCTAACCTGCCCCTTCAGACTCTGAAACATCAATGAAATTACTCTATGTGATCATTCACCTGAGTATTGAAATTTTTTTTTACAGAACCTAAAATCTGGAGCAACTTTATATACTATGATTTAAATGTTTTTTTTTTTCAGATCAGTAGGATGGAAAATGAATGTGGATAAGGCTACAACCCATCCAAACTGTGATTCTCAAGATAACTTATTCTGGGTAACACTTACTCTGAAATTACAAATTAAAAATGGTGAGCCAATGAAAAACTGGACCAGCAGCAAAACGTATGCAAGAGCGCCACCTACTGGGTGTGTTAGGAAAAGGGCTGGGCTGGGCTTGAAAAGGCAGAAAATCACTAAGGTTTCTAGATTAAATCACTGCAAAGGATAAATGTGTTTAATGGCATCTTAAGTGAGAATCTTGTTACTGCCACCAAGCAAATAATAAGTAAACAATGTAGGCATGAAATACGTCATTTTCTCTGGCTGTCCTTTCCCCAGGCTCCTCACAGCTGAGAGCATGGATAGACTTCCACCGGGTGGCAAAATCAGGTTTCCTAGCATTCGCATACTTTTTTGGGGCTAGGGGGAGCTCTCAATGGCTTTTAATAATTAGGATGGAATGTGTAGATCACTGCAGGTCTTACACATGCAGACAATAAAAATAAATTATTTGTATAAGGTTGATCCTGAATTCTCCCAGGATCCAACATTTGGAACATATTTCTGCTTTGCTAAAATGGAATAAAATTTATAAATCTGACCAAATGGGCTGTTTGCTAACTAATCCATGCCCTAAATAGAGCCAGAAAAGGGGAGGGGGGAGGCATCATGTGTGTGCTAAAATGTAGTCCCTTCACAGAGAATGCAGGGCAGCTATGGCAGGACATTAGAGGCCTGGGGGATGAAAAAGGCTCATTCAGGCCTGCAGGGGCTGGGGACAGTAAATCTGCACCTGAGTCGCCTCACTTCCTACAGTAGCAATAAAGTGGGCTGCCCTGAATTAGTGAACTGAAGGAAGTTTCTCTGTAAGAAGTGACAGAAACCTGGACTCACAGAAGTAGGGCAGGCATGAAGGGGATACAATTTTTGAATTTATGTTCAACATGTTTCCTGCAGGTTTAGTGGAGGAATAATCCACACATACGCCCAATCCAATCCCCCCAGTTTTCTTTCAACATGCTGCTTCTGTTCTTGGAAGAGTTAACTGCCTCGCTTCTGCAGGAGAGTCCAAAACACTGAGAACTAGTGTGTCTTCCTCTTCCTTTCCTTCCAGAAAGGCCAGCAGCCTCAAGCAAGCCAAAGTCCTTTCCTTTTGAATGCGTAGTCTTGTGAATTCTACTGTCTTCACAAACTCAGCAGCTGGTGGAAGCTCTCCGAAGAGCTGAGACAGGAGGCGGCACTGCTCTGATACCATCCTTTGAAGGTGACAGAGCATCTCAGGGCTTGGGGGATGCCAGCCAGACATGGAGAGGAGAGAGAAGAGGTGTTTGCAGAGGTATTTCACAAAGACCAGGGTCTCAGCCCAAAAGTTGACTGCTTCTTTTTCAAACAGGTAGTCTTCTTCCACCTAAATCAGATGAAAACGCCGAAAGTCAGTCTTACAGGGAATGATGACAAGCCCCAGTCCAGACCAAGAAGTGCCCTGCCAGATGCAGGCGAGGGTCCCCTCCCCCACCCGACAGAGGGTGCACTCTCGCCTGTCAACACCCATGTACACACACCACTTGCAGCCTTGAAGGTCACCTTCTATTTTCACTCACTGTATTTCTCCACCAGAGAGGAATTTTTTTCCCCAGACTTAACATGACCTTGGATAAAGATGTGTTTGTGGTTCAAAGTCAGGATACTTTGGAGGACTGATGCTGAAATGAGACTTCAACAAGGGAATGGGCCCTAGAGCTTAAGGTGCAGCTGGAAATTGGAGGAGGGAGGAAAGGTAATCTCTGCAGCAGGCCAGAGAGGAAGGAATCACCACACACAGGACACTAGGCTGCATCCTGTTTTTTATAACACTGTGATTCTCAAGGTCATTTTATCAGACCCTTTATCATGTCTCCACATTTCTCATAAACAGGGACAATGCTTTTTAAACCCTAGGCTGGCTGGGGATGCCATGAAGGCCAGCTGAGTCAGACGCTGGTGGTGATGAACTTTAGTTCTCAGGATGCTTTTGCTGCCTGTCTTCATCCTCAGTTTCCCTATCTGTGACTGCACCCACCTTGGAGGGGGCTAATAATCTTCTTCAAGCAGGAAGTTCCCAGCAAAGATCCTGATTCTCTGAAAATGCTTCACCCTCAGACCTGACTGGGAAATTCCAGGCTAACTCCAATATTAAATAAGCAGTCTCCATAATGAAACTCTGTGTCCAGGGGCTTCTGAGTTTTCTCCCCTGACTAATCTGGAGATTAGCACCCGAGAAGTCAGCCTGAGAGTGTCCCTGTGCCCACAGCAGCACCCAGTGGGTGTCTTTCCTAGTGGTTCCTGCTCTAAGCATGCAGAAACCCACCTTCACCAGTGGGCTGAAGCCCAGCTGAGACTGTAGGTGCTGCATCCAGCAGGTTTAGGACACTGCAACCCCACCTCCCACTCCCTGACACCCTGGCATCACCTTATGCATGCTCTCCACACAGACCACGAGGTCGTCACTCTCTCCCAGCAGCCATCCCAGCAGGATGGGCAGTCCAGGTGCCAGCTGGTCCCACTGCTGGAGCAGATCACACAGGACAGCCAGGGCCAGGCCCAGAGCGATGGAGGCATCCACCTTGCAGAAGGCAAACTCTGTAGAGACAGGAGAAAGGCGAGCAATGAATTTACCGCACAGGGCCAGCCCAGGGCAGCCTGCAGGACCCTGGGAACACGAAGGACCTCAGGTAAGATCACTGCCACCAGCATGGCAGGGAAGACTATTAATCACCTTCTGAATCCTGCGGTCTATACTGCCGGAATATGTCAGGGCTGAACCCACTGTTCCCATGCCCCCTAACAGCGTGGAGAGCAGTAGTCCCACCTGCAGGACTAGAGAGTTACCTCCCCTCGGCCCCTCTGGTGTCACTGGGAGGATCAGGGAAGCTTTCCTGGCCGGTGTCTCCTCTGCACACCTGCCGGGATTCGAATGGTTTGCCCTTTCCTTGGAAAGCAAATCTCCTGGGCACAAGACACATCCTAGAGCAGGGCATCGGCGAGCTTTTCCTTAAAGGGCTGGAGAGTCCAATATTTTAGACTTTGCAGGCCTATACCTCCTCAACTCTGCTAAAAGCAGCCAAAGACAATTTGTCAACAGGTTGTGGCTGTGTTCCAATAAAACTTCATTTATGGACACGGAGATCTGAATTTCATGTGGCACAAAATATTATTTTGATTGTTTTCAACCAATTAAAAATGTAAAAACCATTGATAGCTCACAGGCTGTAAAAAGCAGGTGTGGGCTGCATTTGGCTCATATTCTGCTGCTCTGTCTTGGAGTTTTTTGCTTTTTGGACCCTTGTCTTCCTGGTGCCTGGGGGAAGGGCACTGAAAGAGTGCAATGGGTGCAGAAAGAGGAAGCAGGAAGCCTTGGGGAAACCATTGCTCATTTTACCATTTGACCTTAGACAGTCCTAAATATGAGTTTGGAGGGAGGCTCAGGGGTGTTGCCACTTCCCCTAACAACTCTGCCCCTCCCACCCCAGACCTGGAGGACGTCTGAAACATGGACCTGAAAGCCCACTGCACAGACAGTGGACCTCTGTAGGCCCATCCTGCACCAATGCCTGTCTTTCAGTGATGCACTTCTGTTGAGCCCTGATCTCTCCCAGATCCACACCTCTAACTTCAGCACACAGACTTACCCTGACCATAAGCCCCTGAAGAGACTTGCTTGGCACACAGGCAGTCGGCCGAGAGAATGGAACAGCAGGCTGAGTTCCCCGCCCCCCAGAGTTACCAGGATAGCCCCACTGAGGGCCTAGTGAGTGCCAGGCCCTGATCAAGTGTTTTCTCCCCAGTCTTTCCGGCATCCTATGGGTTGGGTATGATATAACCCACTTGCACACATCAAGAAATTAGAGTTGGCAACAAGCTTCATGGTGCATGTAAAGCATGGATTTGGAGAACTGGCATCAATATTCCAGAGGTTTTGATGGTGGGATCAGGGTAGTTAGTGACCCTGCAGTAGGACTAGGACTATTCGTAAGTCACACAGCAAAGCCTAGTTGCACGTAAACAGCTGAAAGAACTGATCTCACCATATTCAGAGCCCCAGGTAAGTCCCTCAGGACACCTGGCCTTTAGTGTCCCCATTCCCCATGCTCCTTGTTCTGCAGCCTGGAACCCAGATTTAAATCAGGAAACAGAAAAGAGGAGGGGGTGAAGGTGCATTTTGGCTGTAAGTCTGAGACACGTGTTGGCTGGGCTTCTAGCCATAATACAATCTCCTTTAACCTCTACCTTACTCCTTTGTGCAGTTCTCAATTGGCTGAGAATCTGTATGGAGAGGGGATACAATTAAGTGGCCTTTTTCTTTTTTCCCCTTCAACTTTTCTTTCTCCCCCACCCTGACAGAGTCTCTGTCGTCCAGGCTGGAGTACAGTGGCATGACACCGGCTCACTGCAACCTCTGCCTCCCGGGTTCAAGCAATTCTCCTGCCTCAGCCCCCAAATCGCTGGGGCTACAGGTATGTGCCACCACACCCAGATAATTTTTTTAAAATCTGCTCAGCTAATTTTTCTATTTTTAGTAGAGACAGGGTTTCACCACGTTGACCAGGCTGGTCTCAAACTCTGGGGTACATGTGCAGGACGTGCAGGTTACACAGGTAAGCATGTGCCATGGTGGTCTGCTGCACAGATCAACCCATCACCTAGTTATTAAGCCCAGCATTCATTAGCTACTCTTCCTGATGCCCCGCCCCCCCAACACCTGCATAGGTGGCCTTTTCAAACCCCCAAACAATTAAAGACACACATGAGGACCAGCATAGGATTCAATACAGAGCAGATGCTCAAGACATACCTGCTTATGGCTGGAGATCATGAGATCTCTTCCTTTATCCCATTTGATCTAATTTGAACTCTTAACATAGAGACTGGCACCAAGAAAGCATTCATTCAATGAACAGTAACTAGTGTTACTATTGATAATGAACGCTTTGCTCCTACTGAATCCTTAATCGCTCCTGCCATTCTGCCATACTATAAGGGAGGTATCCCTATTTATCCAACAAGGAAACTGCGTTCCTAAAGGTTAGGTAACTGGTCCAAGTTTGCAGGTAGCTGTGGTGCTGGGCTAAGCCTATCTCCAGTGCGCAGACTGCCCCTGCCCTGCAGGGAGAAAATGGAGATGAATCAGTCAGACTTGGTTGTATCATCTTTTTTTTTTTTTAATACAGGGTCTCATTCTGGTACTCAGGCTGGAGTGTAGTGGCTTACTGCAGTCTTGACTTCCCCAGGCTCAGGTGATCCTCCCACCTCAGCCTCCCTGAGTAGTTGTGAGTATAAGCATGTGCCACTACATCAGGCTAATTTTTGTATTTTTTGTAAAGACAGGGTTTTGCCACATTGTCCAGGCTGGTCTTGAACTCCTGGGGCTCAAGTGATCTGCCTACCTCGGCCTCCCAAAGTGCTAGGAATACAGGCATGAACCGCTGCACCCAGTAGGTTTATCCCCCTTTTTTTTTTTGAGATGGAGTTTTGCTCTTGTTGCCCAGGCTGGAGTACAATGGCACAATCTTGGCTCACCACAAACTCCGCCTCCTGGGTTTAAGCAATTCTCCTGCCTCAGCCTCCCGAGTAGCTGGGATTATAGGTGCCTGACACCACGCCTGGCTGATTTTGTATTTTTAGTAGATAGGGTTTCTCCAGTCAGGCTGGTCTCAGACTCCCGACCAAAGGTGAGCCACATCAGCCTCCCAAAGTGCTGGGATTATAGGCGTAAGCCACCGCGCCTGGCATCCCACCACTTTTTTTATGTTTTCCTTAAGGCAAGGACTGAAAGCCCAACAGGGAAAAAGAAAATGTTATCATGAATCAGCAAAATCAGTACCTGCAGCTTAAGTGACACTCTGTTGAGTTCATAAAGAACCTATGGGGATGACCAGAGATGCCACTAGGGAGGCCAGGCTGCTGCACTAGCCCTACCTGGCAGGACAGTTAGCTTCCATCCTGTACCATTTTGCCCATTTTGCCATGGGTCATGCTAAGGAAGGGGCAGGAGAATTGCTTGAACCCGGGAGGCGGAGGTTGTGATGAGCCAAGATCGTGCCATTGCACTCCAGCCTGGGCAACAAGAGCAAAACTCCATTTTGCCCTAAGTCATGCTTAGGAAGGGGCAGGAGAGTGGTGGGATGACAGACACAAGGGAAAAGCCGGTGTGATGTGGCCAGAAGTGGGTCTAGATAGAACTCTAACTACCCAGACTCCAAGCCTGCAAGGCAAGGAGGAAAAAGGAAGGAATGCTGAGATGTTTTGGGGAGGGGGGAAGGATGAGTTGGATTTAGATCTCCTGCTTGAGGGACCAGATGCAACCTGCCAAATGTTTTTTATTGCCTTGCCCTGTACTAAGACAGCTCAGCCAAGAACTGCCTAGATCTCTACTGGCCAAATGCCTTATGAAGGGAGGTTGGAGTAGGAAGAGGAATTTTTCACTTAAGCGTGCAGGCCAGCTAGGTTCTCACAGGCTGGCCAGTCCATCAAGGAAACAAGAAAGCAAGCAACCAAGCAACAAGTGTGTTTTAAGAATCTGCTGAGAGGCTGGGCTCAGTAGTTCATACCTGTGATCCTCAAATTTTGGGAGGCTGAGGTGGAAGGCTCACTTGACACAAGACCCTGTTGCTACAAAAAAATAAAAAAAAGGATCTGCTGTGCATCCAAAACGATCTTGAAAAAGAAAACAAAACTGGAGGACTCACACTTCCTGATTTCAAAACTTACTACAAAGCTATAGGAATAAAGACAGTGTGGTACTGGCATAAGGAAAGACACAGATCAACAGACAGAGTCCAGAAACACTCCCTCACATTTATGGTCAAATGATTTTTGACAAGGGTACCGAAATAACTGGGTGGAAAAAACAGTCTTTTCAACTAGTTGTCCTGGGACAACTGGATATACACATGTGAAAAAATGGAAGTTGGACCCCTACCTCACACCATATACAAAAACTAAAAATGTATTGAAGACCTAAAAGTAAGAGCTAAAACTAGAAAATTCATAGAAGAAAACACAGGAGAAAATCTCTATGACCTTGAATTAGGTAACTATTTCTTAGATATGACATCAAAAGCACAAGCAACATTAGAAAAACTGGGCTTTGTCAGAATGGGTGCAGTGGCTCAAGCCTGTAATCCCAGCACTTTGAGACGCCGAGGCAGGTGGATCACCTGAGGTCAGGAGTTCAAGACCAGCCTGACCAATATGGTGAAACCCCATCTCTACCAAAAACACAAAAATTAGCCAGGTGTGGTGGTATGTGCCTGTAATCCCAGTTACTTGGGAGGCTGAGGCAGGAGAACTGCCTGAATCTGGGAGGCGAAGACTGCAGTGAGTGAGACTGTGACACTACACTCCAGCCTGGGTGACAGAGCAAAATTTCATCTAAAAAAAATGGGCTTTGTCAAAATGGAAAACTTTTGTGCCTCAAACACCAAAAGAAAATGAAAGGACAAATCACAGGAAGGGAGAAAATAGGTAAAAATCCTATCTGACAAGGGACTGTATCTAAACTACATAAAGAACTCTTAATACTTAGTAATAATTAACACAGGAAAAGATGCTTAGCATCATTAACCATTAGGAAAATGCAAATCAAAACCCCAGTCATATTCCACTTCACATCCACTGGGATGACTATAATAAAAAAGTTAAGTTTTGGCAAACGTAGAGAAATTGGAGCCCTCGTACATTTTTAGTAGGAGTGCAAAATGGTGCAGTCACTTTGGAAAACAGTCTTGCAGTTCTCCTCAAAAGATTAAACCTATGACTCAACAACTACACTCTAGGAATGTATCTAAGAGTGAGAAAAAGACATGTCTGCACAAAATCTTGTACCTGAATGTTCAAAGCAGCCTTGTTCATAAGAGCCAAAATGTGGAAATAACCCAAATGTCCATCAACTGATAAATGGATAAATAAAATGTGGTTATAGATTCATATGTTAGAATAGTAATCAGCCATAAAAGGGAACGAAGAAGCAGGTGGTCTAGGTGGGAAGGTAAGACAAACACCCAGGCAACAGCAGGGCCATCAGGTGCTCAATGGAGTTGTCCAGATACCAAGAGCTGTGGGAGCTGGGGGTTCGTGAGAGGAAGACGTCAGCGTGGGGAATAAATCATCTCCAAGGCTGTTCTTCCCACCAGCTACACTGCTAGGGCAAGATGAAATATGCCCTAGAATCTTCCTGGAGTGCTTCAAATAGGTGAGGTTTGCTGGTACACACTTATGTCTGTGTTAGGCCTGCATAAGGGGGATTAACATGCAGTCATTTGGAATCGTGTTGGAAATGCAACAGATCAGCATTTAGAATTGGTTCATCTGGTGCCTTCTATCCTTGTGAATGGATAACTCCCTGGGATTGCAGAGGAGGGAAGCAAACCAGAGGCCTCAGGGATGCTGCAGCACAGCCTTCCTCTTGCTACTGCCCCAGCCACATCAGAGCTCCCCATCCGGCAGATGCTTAGCTATCAGAAACCCTGTTATGTGCCGATACTCCCTGGTGCTTCTGCTCTGCCTTCATGAAGAGGTCCCCCTGCCCCCCAGGGCTGGAGGTGACAACCCAGGCCTCATGCAGTGTGCTGGCTCCACTACAAATCCCAGCCTCTCATTTCTCCAACTAGAGGAAGTGATTCTTAATTTCTAGGCAGGTAGACAGGTAAGTCACAGGCTTTGAGGTTGCTTTCAACTGTACTGACTGAAAGATGTCAAAGTGGATGTTTTCCAGGTGCCAACCTTGAAAACGATTTCAGACCATGGATTAAAAAGCCCACGGTCTGATTTTAAAGTATTGTGGGGGAGATGCCTTCTAGACTAAGGCCATTGGTCAAGTGTGCCTTCTAGTCCTTCTCAAGAGAGGGCAATCAGCACAGTAAATGCTGTGCAAATGGCGATGGGTTGAATTCTCCCTCTCCCTAGCTCTGGAGAATCTTCCTTCAGGCATCTGCAAAATCCCTCAGCCTTAGTGGGGCTGGCCAAGGTGTTGGGTGGCCCTGCCATCCAACCAACTCACCACCCATCTACCCACTCCCCCATCAATCTGATATTTTATCTGCACACAAGTATTTATTGATCACCTGTGTGTGGATAGGACTGTGTGCAACATGAGGAAAACCTCCCACTCCCTTCTCTCAGACAGTGAAGAGATGTCAGGCAAGCTGACCCACACCAAGGGTGAGGAGGCAGTCGAAGATGCTGTGTGACACAGATGAATTATATCATGAGTAGGGGTAATGAAGGGACAGAAAGGAAAAATAAATGTGGAGCGGGGAGGAGGCTTCAAAGAGGGGACACGGCCAAGCAGGGCAAGTGAGAGGACATGCACAACCGGAAGGGAGTGAGGACCCCAAGCTTGGGCCGCAGGGAGACAAGCTGCCTACTCACTGAAGGGAGGACTGTACAGCAAAGGCAGCGTTTGATGGAGTGTTACTGTGCTTTCTTTTTTCTGAGAAAAAATACACTCAGGTTTCATGAGACTGTTTCCAGATAACCTCATTATTTCTAGTCTTTTCCATGGTCGTCTTCATTTCCCCTCAGCAGAGCGAGAGGCTGAACTTTAATTAGCCGTGAAAAACAAGCTTGGTTCAGCTGATTCTGCCATTCAACTTTTCCTGGTGCTGCCAGAAGCCTCTCTGTCCTCTGCCTTCCCTTACCCTCTACTCCTAGACTAGCCAGGGCTCTCCACCTTCCATGGCCATCAGAGCTCAGAGCTGGGATTCCAGGCAGGGCACTGTGAGTACATTCAAGTTCATGCCATCAAATGCCATCATTTCAACTTTGCCACCGATCAGAGCTCCCAGCTGACCCCTACTGGAGACAAATGGCCCAGAGGAAGGTCAGTGTCCTAAGGAATGGAGGGGGACGGTCCTCCCAGCTTCAAAGAACCCAGTAGGAAGTCTAGGTTGGGGAACATGGGTGTTTGTGGTATTAGTCTCTGTTCTTTATCTGAAAATTAAAAAAATTTCATCAAAGAAGAACCAAATGTGCTGGCCAGAGCTGTCAAGGGCAGCCCTAGTCCCAGCATGCACTGGGCCAAGTGCCAGGGCCATGTGCGGCACCAGGACTATGGCTCACCTTCTCTCTCTGCCCTCGTCCACAGCCATCCTTTTCCCCCACTCCCTACCTAGCCATAGTATTAAGTCTAGGGGGAACTCAGACTTCACCCGACCCACGTGGACCCCTCTTCCTCCTTTTTATGTTTGTTTATTTTTTAGAGACAGGGTCTTACTCTGTTGCCCAGGCTAGGGCACAGTGGCACAATCACAGCTCACTGCAGCAACCTCCCAGGCTCAAGCCGTTCTCCCACCTCAGCCTCCTGGGTGGCTGAAACTATAAGCATAAACCACCATGCCCTGCTAATTTTTGAATTTTTTGTAGAGATGGGTTTTTTCCATGTGGCCCAGGTTGGACTTGAACTCCTGGGCTCAAGTGATCCATCTACCTATGCCTCCCAAGGTGCTAGGATTACTGGTATGAGCCACCATGCCTGGCCTCCTTTTTATTTTAAGGCTTAGAGCCTACTGTTTAAAAGAATGTATATTCAGAGGCAGAACCCAACTAAACACACACAGCTAGGGTTCTAAGCTGAGCTGTGTCAGCTAAACTGTACTGAATGGTCTCTTGCACCCCTGTCGGGACCCATCAGCAGTGTTTAGACAGGAGTGCAAAGGAACTATGGACTTAAAAAACAGGACGTTTCTTATAAAGATCCAATTTTCTAGCATCTTTTGAAAATTCAGAAAATTCGACTCATATCTCTAGGTCTGCATTAGAAGATAGCAATGGCTACCTGGAGCAGGGCGGTGGCCATGCCTACAGAAGGCGGCTGTGCTTCCAGCCTGGGACCACGCTACTGCCTCTCACCGCACCCCTTTCACACTCATGCTCACTTGCCTGGTTTCTGTGGACATGTGAGTTTGTGACCTCTACGTAATGATACAATAGTACTAAGGAAGGCAACTGGCCCCAAGCCCTCCCCTTCCTTTTACAGGAGAGAACACCGAGGCCCTCAACCAAACCTGTTCTCGGTGGTCTCCCCCTACTGCGATCTGGGCCTTCTCCTCCCTCCAACTCTCCTGGCTTTGATTCACTCGCCATTCCCCGCTCCGGTGTTCCTTCTTCCTCCTTTTAACTTAGGCTGCTGGCCTGTCCCTCAGAACACAAGGCAGATCCTGTGGTGTTTCTCAGCCAACTGGGACCTCTTTCTCTGCTGATCTGCACAACGCTCAAAGATGCTGAGGGGTGCATTCTGTGGCTGAACCCCGTGTCTTTCCTTTCCCAGGATTGTTCATAAAAGCAACACTGGGTACTTCCCAGATACCACCCACTTAGCACTTGATTGTGGTCTGATACTATGCAATTTACATGTGACTTGTATTTTCCCCACTGGGGAAAAAAATCCAAGATTGCAACAATAAGGTCACATAGGTAGACAGAATTATTGTTGCCATTTTACACTCAAAGTGACTGAGATTTAGATAAGTAACTTGTTCAAGATCATATAGGATACAGGTTGCAAGTGGTAGGGCCATATATAAATCCAGGTGTATCTGACTCCAGATTATATATATATATATGTATATGTGTGTGTTTATGTTTATGTATACACACACACACACACACACACACACACACACACACACACACACACACACACGGAGAAAATAAAGGTCAGTCATCCTCGAACATTTTGCTCACATATCATAATAATTTTGACCTACTATCTATTGCTTTGCACATTTTAAGGCTGACATTTAAGTTTCATCATAAGTTTCAAGTTATTGTAAAAGATGAAATG